>JAUCBJ010000213.1:0-34252 GCA_032718475.1 Nemertoderma westbladi | reverse complement strand
CCCCAAACCTCCTTGGTGGCCTTAAGTCCCTTGTTAGACGTCATTATTGGTGAACAATGCATACTGTATGTTATCATCAATGGACTTGAGATAACTATTATTCTCCATCGCACAATCTACTGTGAGAAACAACCCAGTTATATCTTGGACTTCCCCAGTTCTTCAAATCAAACCCTCGACCACAGCAGTACCCCTGATCGAGGACTGGTGGTACGAGCGACGCGACACCGCTGTAGGGAGATTGCCGGTAGATATAGCAGAGGGAATCGTTAAGCAGATTTCGACACAACAATTAAGGACGCTAAAGTTAAATTTACATAACGCTATAGTTACATTATAACTGCTGTACTTTCTCAACAAAAATGATTTGCACAGAAATTGTCTCAATTTCCACCTCAACTTTAGTTGCTGTTTTAGAAAAGTTTTTAATCCTTGTTCATTTTTTCATCATGTGTTATTAATTTTCTAGAATTTAGTAAAAAAATCGGCGGCAATTGACGGCATACGCCTCAACATGTATTTTGCTGAGGTCACATTTTTTTCAGATTTGGAATCTACAGGCGAAGCCGGTTCTAATGTTATCTAGATTACATTACAGAGACAACAAATATAGCCCGGGAGTTTAGCAATGATTACTAAATAGGCATTATTAACGGCTTGTTGTAGCTAAATAACTACAGTAGAAAATTGAAAATCCGGCCCTGCCAGCGGTAAGAATAGGTGTCGAACTACCTTCATAAATATTATTATCATCCAATATCAACATATCTAACCAAGTATCGTAGCATTTGATTGAAATTTGAAAAAAAAATGGGGGGGGGGGGGGGTGGGGCACAGCCGTGCCCTCTCCTACCTCTTTACTTTTTTTGTATGTATAAACAGACAGAGTGGCCGACAGGCAGACAGTTTGGGTTCCGCCAACCATTAAACAGACGACAGACCAAGACTACCGACCAAGAAACCACAGTAATGAAACTTTTTGAGGTGGTGTGCTTCGAGTTCCAAGCATTTATTAACCAACATTCTTACATACCTATTGACAGACAACAGACAGACAGATTGGCCGCGAGGGTTTAAACTTAAAAGGCAATTATCTTGGAATGACATTTTTCAATTTTTAAATTACTACTCGGTTGATTTTTTGAAGAAAAATATTCAATAGTTGGTGCAATTTCGAAAAAATATTTATATGTATACCGGTAGGCCTATTGTTTCTGTCAAAAATACACTATTTTTATTACATTTAGACTAAAACTCCTACTAAAGTAGGCCTAGCGTTTTTTTGCAATTGCTGGCAGCTAAATGGAGTAAAATAAATTGAAATATTATTTGAAAGAATTATTATTTTTATGTTCAGTTCCTGGACTGTGGACTGCATAAAGTATTAAAGTGGGAGTACCCCGCGTTAGTAAAGATCGCCTTGCCCGCATCCCTACTACTGTATATTCAATAATAAACTGGCTCATGGTTATTATTATTTGATTTATAGGATATGCCAGAATCTAGTATGGCATCATTTGTTCGTCCTTTCGACATAACTTTATGGCTGTTAATCCTGCTATCTGTTCACGTAGTCGCCTTCATTCTGTATATATTGGACCGGCTGAGTCCGTTTGGGCGGTACCGTGTCAGTAACAGCAACAGACATGAGGACGATGTGCAAGGGCTCGCCTCAGCAATATGGTTCACCTGGGGTGTCCTGTTAAACAGCGGGATAGGAGAAGGTAGGTCTGGTTCACCTGGAGTGTACTGTTAAACAGCGGGATAGGAGAAGTTAGGTCTGGTTCACCTGGAGTGTCCTGCTAAACATAAGTAGGTCTGGTTCACCTGGAGTGTCCTGCTAAACAGTAGGTAGGTCTGGTTCACCTGGGGTGTCCTTCTAAACAAAAGGCAGGTCTGGTTCGCCTTTAGTATCCTGTTAAACAGTGGGATAGGAGAAGGTAGGTCTGGTTCACCTGGAGTGTCCTGCTAAACATAAGTAGGTCTGGTTCACCTGGAGTGTCCTGCTAAACAGTCGGTAGGTATGGTTCACCTGGGGTGTCCTTCTAAACAAAAGGCAGGTCTGGTTCGCCGGGAGTGTCCTGTTAAACATAAGTAGGTCTGGTTCACCTGGAGTGTCCTACTAAACAGAAGAAAGGTCTGGTTCACCTGGGGTGTCCTTCTAAACAAAAGGCAGGTCTGGTTCGCCTGGAGTGTCCTGTTAAACAGTGGGATAGGAGAAGGTAGGTCTGGTTCACCTGGAGTGTCCTGCTAAACATAAGTAGGTCTGGTTCACCTGGAGTGTCCTGCTAAACAGTAGGTAGGTCTGGTGCACCTGGGGTGTCCTTCTAAACAGAAGGTAGGTCTGGTTCACCTGGGTTGTCCTTCTGAACAGAAGGTAGGTTTGGATCACCTGGAGTGTCCTGCTAAACATAAGTAAGTAGGTCTGGTTCACCTGGAGTGTCCTGCTAAACAGTAGGTAGATCTGGTTCACCTGGGGTGTCCTTCTAAACAGAAGGTAGGTCTGGTTCACCTGGGTTGTCCTTCTGAACAGAAGGCAGGTCTGGTTCACCTGGAGTGTCCTGCTAAACATAAGTAGGTTTGGATCACCAGGAGTGTCCTGCTAAACAGAAGGTAGGTCTGGTTCACCTGGGTTGTCCTTCTGAACAGAAGGCAGGTCTGGTTCACCTGGAGTGTCCTGCTAAACAGTAGGTAGGTCTGGTTCACCTGGAGTGTCCTGCTAAACATAAGTAGGTCTGGTTCACCTGGGGTGTCCTTCTAAACAGAAGGTAGGTCTGGTTCACCTGGAGTGTCCTGCTAAACATAAGTAGGTCTGGTTCAGCTGGGGTGTCCTTCTAAACAGAAGGTAGGTCTGGTTCACCTGGAGTGTCCTGCTAAACATAAGTAGGTCTGGTTCACCTGGAGTGTCCTGCTAAACAGTAGGTAGGTCTGGTTCACCTGGGGTGTCCTTCTAAACAGAAGGTAGGTCTGGATCACCTGGGTTGTCCTTCTGAACAGAAGGTAGGTCTGGTTCACCTGGAGTGTCCTGCTAAACATAAGTAGGTCTGGTTCACCTGGAGTGTCCTGCTAAACAGTAGGTAGGTATGGTTCACCTGAGGTGTCCTTCTAAACAAAAGGTAGGTCTGGTTCACCTGGAGTGTCCTGCTAAACATAAGTAGGTCAGGTTCACCTGGAGTTTCCTGCTAAACAGTAGGTAGGTCTGGTTCACCTGGGGTGTCCTTCTAAACAGAAGGTAGGTCTGGTTCACCTGGAGTGTCCTGCTAAACATAAGTAGGTCTGGTTCACCTGGGGTGTCCTTCTAAACAGAAGGTAGGTCTGGTTCACCTGGGGTGTCCTTCTAAACAAAGGGTATAGGTCTGGTTCACCTGGAGTGTCCTGCTAAACATAAGTAGGTCTGGTTCACCTGGAGTGTCCTGCTAAACAGTAGGTAGGTCTGTTTCACCTGGGGTATCCTTCTAAACAAAAGGTAGGTCTGGTTCACCTGGAGTCTCCTGCTAAACATAAGTAGGTCTGGTTCACCTGGAGTGTCCTGCTTAACAGTTGTAGGTAGGTCTGGTTCACCTGGGGTGTCCTTCTAAACAGAAGGTAGGTCTGGTTCACCTGGGTTGTCCTTTAGAACAGAAGGTAGGTCTGGTTCACCTGGAGTGTCCTGCTAAACAGTAGGTAGGTCTACTTCACCTGGGGTGTCCTTCTAAATAGAAGGTAGGTCTGGTTCACCTGGAGTGTCCTGCTAAACAGTAGGCAGGTCTGGTTCACCTGGGGTATCCTAAACATTGCGATAATAGGTATGTTTATTCAGCAACTGTGACATGAATTCCTAACATATACCTTACAGGGTCACCCAGGAGTTTTGGTGCCCGTGTCCTTGGGATGGTGTGGGCCGGATTTGCTCTGATTATTCTCGCCTCCTACACCGCCAACCTCGCGGCTTTCCTTATGCTTGATAGACGAGGCACAGAATTATCAGGAATCGACGACGCCAAATTTAGAAATCCTTCGCGGAAGTTCAAGTGAGTTTATTTTAAATGGTAATTTATCATAATCTTGCACAATAGTTCAGTCAATCTAGCGAAAAAGAGGGGGTAACCCAAAACTAATTCACAATTCATTCGACCCAATTTTTTTTTGACTCTACATTATCTTGCTAATATCACCAAAAAGTCTATAAAAATTAATTCTGCGGATCAATTTCAATTCAATTCTTCTTTCCTTAGCAACAAGGATTTTACATAGCAACAAGGAGTCTATTGGATTGGTGGGATTTTCACCAAATTTGGCGCAAACAATATTTAGTCCAGTAACTATCGATTGACAGAACTATCCACGCACTACTCTACATAGAAACCAATTTACTGTAGTTTCCAGAGAAACGGACATTTTGTCTAATCATTAAAAAAAATTTTAATACCGGTACCAATTTTCCTAGTACAATATAGATATAGGGAGCTTAATTACACAACTTCTGTACTTGGTCTATGTAACCCATCGGATTTGTCGACCTCGAAAACCCTCATCCCCAAAAAAATTAGTTATTATAATATTATAAACTATTTATGTGTAAAGTCTTGGTATTGGTATTGGCATTGATTTAATGGTGCTCAAAGTATAACATTAAAATTAACAATAAAATAACACAATTAAATAAAACAAACATAGATGACATTAGATACATACATATAGACATGACATACAGTAGATTTGAATATTAATTTGGCGCTATAAAAACGGTATTATTTCTAAAGTTATTATTAAAATACATTGCGCACCGGGGATAGATAACCTCTAAGGCGAACCTTGTTTCCTTCGCTAACACTAATGGAAATAATGACATTTCCTTGCAGTGGAATTGTATAATTTTTTTTGATATTGTAATAAGTTGTTCAGAAATGGAAAAAATGAGAAAGCCCCCGGTGTCGCGCTTTCTCATTTTTTCCGTTTCTGAAAAACTTATTACGATAGCATTCATTAAGGGGGGAGTTAACCCCCCCCCCCCCCCCCCATGTCAAAATTTCAAATATTTGTTTTTTTATTTAATCTTTATCAGAATTTAATGAGTATTTCAAATCTGAAAACCGCGTAGCGAAACCTCTTTTAGTTATCGAGTTATCCCTGTTTTTCTGTATGATGGTCTGTCAGTCAAATTGTAAGACAGACAAACAACCGTCAGACAGACAGACAGACAGACTAGATTCCATCAAACCTTAAAAAGGACATCGGAAATGAAATCAGCGACCCCGAAAACCCCCATAATGAAAGTTTTAGCCCGGTGATGTGCTTCTATTATGCCAGAAATGATTAACCAACCAGACCACAGACAGCCAGTTATGGCGGGTAGGTTTAAACTTTGAAGGCAATTATCTTGTAATGACATTTTAATTTTTCAAATTACTACCCCCCCCCCCGCCATTTTTTAACCAATTTTCTTTATTTTTGGCTTATTTGAAAGGGTTTCGGCAGTTATCGGTTGGAATTTTTATATTTCTGTTTTTACAGCCAATTTTTCAGATACAAGCCAAAAATTTGTTAAAATTTTGCCAAATATTAATAAATATTAATTAATTTTCATAAAAAGGCTAAACTAAAAATGTTAACCGATAACTTTTGTGGAGCTCACCTCCATAATTCGAAAAAATTGGTTTCAGCCAATTTCACCTCAAATTGAATGACTACAACTGTAGTAGCATTTTAACCGCAAATCGTGTACTTCCCTCTTAAAGATTAAAGTTGCATTAACACTTAACAGCTCAACTACAATTAATTTATTTAATAATTTTTTTTCATCAGTTACCTTAATATATCGTGAAGAAATGTTTGATATTCTTAAATATAGGATACGACTTATAGTTACCGAGATCTAACAATTTACGTGTGACAGGCCAGTGTAAATTGTATTCATTCCCCATTAAACTGCAGCTGTGCAATTAATTAAATTAGTTTGGAACATTGCTAATTTGCTACTCTTTGCTACTTTTCCTTTTGTGGACATGTGGAAAAAAAAAATTTCAGTTGTGCGGACAACTTAGTAGGGGCCTTTCTTGTGCGCTCATTTTTTTGTCAGTGTGTAAAATAATATAATACAATTTATAATTTTAAGTATAAAATTTTTTATAGGTAGTTAGTTGTGTCGTCATTCAATATAATAAAACCTGCACCATAATGGGTATCCGGGGTTAGTATTTATGTCTACGAGTTATAAAGGAGTTTAAGGAGTAATTCATTAAGACATTTACATGCACTAAGGTAATTCATTATAGGATAATATTTTCTATAAAAATTTATATAATAATAATATTAATATTAATAAATATAACAATGTCTGCTCCAGATATTAATAAATATACAATACGATGGGATATCAATATAAACGAATGTTAAATGTATCAGTTTTTACCGCGTGTTAGAATACAGACTGTAATTAATACAGTACACATTGCACCAAATAACTACTGCACAATAATAAAGAAGTCAGTGGGAAATTAAAAAAACATGGAAGGCCATTAACATTATAAAACAAATTAAGTGGATAATCGATGACCGATGATGTTATTTATACTGTTATTATAGTACCGATAATAAAAAGAAAAACATATTCGCTGGTTAAACAAATAGAGGAGAAACATTAATAATAATAATGTTTGTTTATTGTTAATCACAACAAGCCAATTAAGGCTATTGTTGAGAGCAAAGTAGTATCAACTGCACGCTACAATACCGGAGTACAAATACATTTAGAAAAGAAATACATAGGTGAACCCAGTGCGTAAAGTAGGAACATAATATATATTATATCTATTATGTTCCTACTTTACGCACTGGGTTCACCTATGAATAATGAACTGTAATAAATAATGAACTTAGCGATTGTTATGGCAGATTGTTTGCACTTAGTACAGTAGTACTGCAGTACTGAGCAGTATTGACAGACTGCTAAATCTAAAATCATTCGGTAAATTGAACTTTCTCTTCGGTGTCGAATGTCTGCGGTATAGGCTGACCGGAACCGAATGTCTGCGGTACCGGCTGACCGGAACCGAATGTCTGCGGTACCGGCTGACCGGGTCCGAATGTCTGCGGTACCGGCTGACCGGGACCGAATGTCTGCGGTACCGGCTGACCGGGACCGAATGTCTGCGGTATCGGCTGACCGGGACCGAATGTCTGCGGTACCGGATGACCGGGACCGAATGTCTGCGGTACCGGCTGACCGGGACCGAATGTCTGCGGTACCGGCTGACCGGGACCGAATGTCTGCGGTACCGGCTGACCGGGACCGAATGTCTGCGGTACCGGCTGACCGGGACCGAATGTCTGCGGTACCGGCTGACCGGGACCGAATGTCTGCGGTACCGGCTGACCGTATTGGCCTGTCATCGGGGCGGTAACATATACGACCTGCACGCGCCGCGCTTTTGCCACGCAACAGATTTTAGTGGAAGCGAGAGCAATCTGTGTCACTATCATTACGAATGTAACAACCCAAAAAATCAAGAGCGCCATGTGCAACCCTCTGCACGTATAAAAATAATAGCCGTAACTTCCCCATCCCCAACCACCATATATAATCACTGAGGACGACTGGGTGCCACCACAACCTATACAAATAAACATGAGAACTGCATCTATAACAATGACAGCGATTAGGAGACCCCTGGAGCATTTATCAGTGCTGCCGCCATCTTTAATACTACCAAACAATCCCAATAGGCCGACAAGTAACATAAGAACACCACTCCATACCGGGACAGCGAATAAGGAAGCAAAGCAATATAAATTCAAATCAATAATTCCACACAATATGAACAATCCGCCCAGAGCAATGATAACGCTACTGACAACTTTATTAGCGGTAACGTTCCCCCATTTCTCGCCGGGTTGTAATGCCGGTTGGCCTGGCCCTGCAGTAGTTGGTATAGGTTGGCC
Source organism: Nemertoderma westbladi (assembly GCA_032718475.1). NCBI lineage: Eukaryota > Metazoa > Xenacoelomorpha > Nemertodermatida > Nemertodermatidae > Nemertoderma > Nemertoderma westbladi. The sequence continues at coordinate 26,332 of JAUCBJ010000213.1, read as the reverse complement.
GGCAACGGGATTAACCGGTACCTGAATTTGTTGTGGATAGGGTGGGCCAATCTGAATCTGGGTTTGCGAATCCATTGGAATGGATGTCGTTGCTAAACGCTACACAAGCGGGTTCATGGAGTACCGGTACAGATTTTTCCGCAGAATGCTGGAATGGTTCCCGCAGGAAATGTTTGAAAAAGGTGGACTGGACACAGAAAACATGGACAACGGACAGACCAATCAGAAACGTATTATGCAAAGCAGTTTGTAGCATTTGGTCTGTCCACCTTTTTCAAGTTTTCGCTTTCTCAGTTACATAATTGGGAATAAGATGTGTGTTTGAAAAAGGTGGACTGCACAAAAAACATAGACAGTAGGGAACATATGCTTAAATAAGCAGTACGGGTCGCACTTCTTATTTACAGATCGCACTGCTTATTTAGGCAGTTTTACTCAAATTTTTGTGTTGTTTTGATGGTTTGACAGGTAGCAAATCAAAAGGGCCCCAATTTTTATCCTCCAATGGGAACGTTTGTATACCCTGAGTCATATTGCAACACTTAATCGTCCCATCTTTTCAAAAGCAAATTATTCAGTAATTGCTGCAGAATTTAATATCAATAACTGGTCTGCCCTCTTCACTCCTCTCTCTGCACAATCATCATGGTCACTATTCCATTCCTGCCTATTGCACTCATGCAAACACCATATTCCCACCAAACCCATTTCTTCCTCTCTGCCACCCAAGTGGATGAACATTGACGTTCGTAATTCTATTCGGAACAAGGAACACTGTTGGATTGCGTACCGCAGAGATCCGTCGCCTAATACAATGGAAAGATATAAACTTGCTAGAAATATTTGTACCCAAAATATACGGAAGGCAAAGTGTCAATTTGAACGTAAAATCGCCTTGAATGCCTCAACAAATCCAACTGAATTCTGGAAGTTTGTTCGGTCAAAAACCAAAGTTCGTTCAACCATACACAACATCAAACGTCCAGATGGTACATTCGCCACTACAAATATTGAGAAAGCAACTTTGCTAAATGAGTATTTTCATAGTGCTTTTACAGTTGAAGACCTGAGTAACATTTCTAGCCTTCCTCCTACTCAACCAAACACTATCGAACTCTCCTCAATTTCATTCACCACAGAATCAGTCACAAAAGCCATACAGGAAATGAAAAGTCCCAGTGCTGCTGGCCCTGATTCCATATATCCACAGGTCATAAAGGAACTTGCTGATTCCATCGCCCATCCACTTGCTATTCTATTCCAAAAGTCTATGGATGAAGGTATAGTTCCAGCAGAATGGAAATTGGCAAATATATCTCCGCAGTTCAAGAATGGAAAGAAATATGATAAAGAAAACTACCGGCAGTTGTGTGTAAGCTTATGGAGCGCAACATAGCATCTGTCACATACGAATTTTTAAAGGAAAACAGACGTCTTTCTGACCAACAGTATGGGTTTCTTAAAGGACGCTCATGTACACTGCAACTACTGGATGCCATATTTAACTGGTATAAGGTCCTTGATGACCGACAATGTATTGACGTTGCCTTTTTAGACTTTCGTAAAGCGTTTGATTCTGTCCCACATCAACGTCTACTCCTCAAATTGAAGTCATTGGGGATAGCTGGCAACCTTTTGAAGTGAATTAGTTCGTTTTTATCTGGTAGATACCAACGAGTAGTAATTGGTGGTGAACATTCAACATGGCTATCAGTTGATAGTGGGGTTCCCCAAGGAAGTGTCGATGGGGTACTATTTTTCTTGGGATTTGTAGATGACATTCCTGCACTCCTAGGGCATTTGGCATACTTGTTCGCTGATGACTTAAAAGACTCTGCTGTAGTGGATCCCTCTATTAAACTCTCCGTGGGACCCCTGCAAAGTGATCTAGATATTTTGGATTGGTGGAGCAAGACCTGGCAATTATTATTTAATCATAAGAAATGCAAGGTAATGCATATTGGTCGCTCTAACCCCAGGTACACTTACACCCTCGGGTCACACACACTGGAGACAACCGAAACAGAGAAAGACTTGGGTGTGAACTTAGATGATTCTCTCCAGTTCTCATTGCACATAGCCACTATCGTGAAGAAGGCAAATAAGGTTCTGGGGCTAGTATATAGAAGCTTTAATCACCTCAATGAAGACATGTTCATTAGTCTCTATAAGTCACTTGTCCGTCCTTGTGTGGAATACGCATCTCCAGTTTGGTCACCCAGCCATGTAGGAGAAAGCCGCCTACTTGAGTCTGTCCAACGTCGGGCTACCCGTTTGGTAGCGGGCCTTCGTGACCTTCCATATCCGGAGCGACTGCGTCGCTTGGGACTACCTACTCTGGAATACCGACGTTCTCGCGCGGACCTTATTCAATTATATCGCATGCTAACGGGTGTTGATGCTGTCGATTGGCAGAGTTTCTTCTCCTTATCGTCAACTGTCTGTCGCGGTAACTCTTTAAAACTCACCAAACCGACCGTCCGTCTGAAAATCCGGGCCGATTCGTTCCACTTCCGAGTCATATCTCCCTGGAATGCTCTTCCTGATGTGGTTGTTACTTCCCCAAGTGTGAATATATTCAAATCGAACTTAAATGACCATTACAACTCTGCTACTAAGTTCTACCCATCCTGGTGGAATTAATCTAATCTAATCCACTTGTTCACATAATCTATCTAACCCATAATTACTGTAAATCTTATTTAGCCGTATATTTTATTAATCTTATTTTAACTTCAGTTTTTTTTACCGCTTTTTTTTTTATTGAATTTCTACCGTTTTACTTTACTACTTATTTTATTTAATTTTCCCATTTGTTAAAAATTGTATATCGTATTTCCCCAGTTGCCCTATTTTTACTCACATGCTATGCAATCTGTTATGCATTAATCTTTTATCTTCATGAATTTGTACCGTTTTACTATTGTACTGTATCTGTTTTATTTAATTATCCATTCTCAGTTGTTTTTATTACCTTTTTTTTTAATGAATTTGTACTGTTTTACTTTACTTTTGTAGGCCTACCTATTTAATTTTATTTTCCAGTAGTTATACAATGTATGTATATCGATCGTATTGTTATGCTGTCACACATTCCGGAATCACAGTTCTCAGTTGTTCTATTTTACTCACATGTTGTGCAATCCCACTTTAATTATTTATCTACCACTGCGTTGTACATTATATAGCCAATAATCTTATTCTGTTAACACCGTATAGATTACTTCTATGCCATTAATTTTTATCTATTTTATCTAGATAGTCCACGTGATATATTAACTTTTATTTACTTTGCGCCATTTTATTGTATTATGGAGACATGCCGTAAATGCTAAATGTATGTTGCATTCTACCTTATTGTGTTGTTTAAATGTTTTGAGTAATTCTTATATTTTTAAAGTTTAATTTCCGCTTACATATCGTGATTTATGGGACCCTATAAGTTCTCAACTTTCTTGTTCCTGTAACTTTTAATAATAATATTTTGAAATCAGCAATTAATTCTGTCGTGTAGAAGTCAATATAATAGGCTTCTACTATGAAGCAGTAGTTCCAATATCTCCTGGAATACTTTCTGACGAGGCGACCTTCCTAAATAAGAGTTTTGGCTTGTTTAAATAAACAGTGCGATCTTAACCAAGTTTATAGCTACTTCTTAAATAAGCAGTGCGGGGTTGTTGTAACCTCTAGTTAATGGTAGACCTACAGTATCTCTTAAATAAGCAGTGCCCCAATAAGTTGTTAAAGGGTCATGATTCATTATCAGTCTAACGACTTAATTCCAGTAATATGATAATTAAGACTGCGTTTCTTAAAGCTGTTTTCTAAGCTGTTTTCAACCAAAGGTGAGGCAGTTCTTAATTAATGTAAGACTTCCTTCCATTTGGGGTGCCACAACTATTTATCTGAATTGCAGTTTTACAATGCGAGATAACATACATGTTAAAGTTCTGTTGAAATGACATTGGACCCACAAAGGTTTTATTTGACAAGTAACAAAGCTGCTCTATAGTTTTTAATATCGAGAAGCATTGTGAATCAGTAGCTTCATCAAGGTTTTCTAAATTACTCAAAGAGCAACAGAAATCTATAACTTTCTTGTCAACAAATTCTAAACACTCTCTTGAAGTGAGAAATTCACGATACTTCCCTTTCAACGACTTGGCTGTTGACATAATTGAGGACTTTAAGATTTGAAGGTCAGAATGAGTGGCTGTGTGGATGCATCTACGTCTGAGTCAATATCAGTATGAATTTGAGATCTTGACAATTCATAACATTTATCACAAACAAATTTGTTACGTGTTGAAATCTTTCTATTCGTTATCATATACTTGATCACAGTTTTCTGAAATCTTCCATGAGTTTTCGAAGAACTTAAATTAATAAGTCCAGTGGTACCAGAACACGACCCACACTGCTTCTTAAATTTTGGTTTTGTCGAGGCTTCGCTTTCAGAAGGTGTTTCATCATTATTACAATTTACAAGCAATGGGCGACTCACATACAGACATATACATTAGTATTACCGGTACAGGCTGACAGGTTTATTTGATACCCATAAATTAACTATTTTAGTCAGATAGGTTCATAGGTATATGAGTGAGTAGATAAAAAATGAGTGAGTAGATAAAAAACTGCTTCTTTAAGAAGTAACCAGAAGTTATAACAACCCCGCACTGCTTATTTAAGAAGTAACTACAAACTTGGTTAAGATCGCACTGTTTATTTAAACAAGCCAAAACTCTTATTTAGGAAGTGCGCCTCGTCAGAAAGTATTCCAGGAGATATTGGAACTACTGCTTCATAGTAGAAGCCTATTATATTGACTTCTACACGACAGAATTAATTGCTGATTTCAAAATATGACTCAGGGTATACAAACGTTCCTGGGTTTGACTTTACTGCGTATACGTAGGCCTACGCGTAGCTACGCGTAGGTTTACGCGTAGGCCAGAATTGTCTTTTGGCGTAGGAATTTCTTGCGTAGGTGCTTGCCTGTGAACCAATCACAAGGACGTTTGTTGTGTTTCTTGTATGTAGTGGGAAATTTAAATTTAGATGTACCCGTAATATAATAATACTGTAATAATATAATGTAGCTTATGCTGATAGCGGCATCATAGGGCTTTATCAGCTGACTAGTATAGCCGTATGATGTCGACGAGGACTGGAGCGCGGGCGAGTACGTCGTATACGTGGTCACGGAGTCTCGATTGTCGGGTTCCCGGTGTGCGGTGACCCGAATCGCCTCGAATCTCCTTTGTCGGCCTCCATGCAGGGCGACTGGTCGACGGTAGCCGAGCAGAGCGGGGGAGCGAGCTACAGGACGCGCTCACCCTCACGGGGTTCGTAGATCGTGGAGGCGCACCGGGGCGACCGCGGTAGTAGCTGCTGAGCCGAGGTTGTTCAACGTGGCGACGAAGTTACGCGAGAGTTCCTCATGGTCCCCGGAGTAGCCGAGTCCGCGTACGGACGAGCGTAACCAACGATTACTTAGTACGTGACGTTGGCGACTACACAAACGAGTTCAACGAGAACGAGAACCAACGAGGATTCAACTAAGATTCCGAAACATACATACAAGTTCACACATTCAATTACAACACGATACACATTCAATAATATTAACTATATTAACTTAACTATATCGTTTGTAAAAATAAATAAATAAATAATAAAATAATAAATATTAAAATAATATTGTAAAATAAATAAATAAATGTCATGTCGTAATGTATAAATGTCATAATCTGTTCAACATCTGTTCCACACTAACAGTTTTGCGTCTCGTGTAATAAACTTATGGAATATGTTGGATGAGAATGTTGTTAATGCTCGAGATTTTCATGGTAATCCTAGTGTAAACTTATATAAAAATCGTCTTGATTGTGCCATGAAGTCCAAAATGAATATTTATAGTGATATACCGGTACCAGTTAGACAAGTTGCCACTGCCCAGTTTACATTCCATCGGTACTTATATTAAATTAAATTTTACTTTTGTATCATTGTAATTACAATTTTTACTTAATTAAATATCAGGTTCTTTGTTTTTAATATTTTCATATGAAGTGCACAGTATTTTTTATTATTTTTATTATTTTTTATTTGTTTTTTTTTAATATTATTGCACACATCGAAGTTTTTACTGTATCATTCTTAATAGAAAAATTTTAATCATAACGTGCCAACTAAAATTTTTAATGTTTATTTTTTTTTATTATTGCAATATGTAAAATTATCAACATTGTGGTTTTTACTTACAATCTACGTCGTATAATTTTGAACCCCACTATCTGATTATTGTTTATTTATGTTATATGTTTGTACCTATAATGTATGTAACTTACCTACAGTAGTAGGCCTACCGGTACTTCATAAAAGAAATATACGCATATGCGTAGAATCCTTATAGATTTGCCAGTTCATTGTGTTTTATAATAAGAATTTATGTGCTGTATGTATTAATTTTTATTTGCATTTGGCGTATTAAACTAAACTAAACTAAACTAAATCCAGCAGACAGCCATTGCTGTAGTGCCCGGGCTGCCGGGCTACTCCTGCATAGGCTAAGGCTATGTCAGTATGTCATACAGTATTATTATGATAATAAATTTAAATTTCCCACTACAATATACACAACAAACGTCCTTGTGATTGGTTCATAGGCAAGCACCTACGCAAGAAATTCCTACGCCAAAAGACAATTCTGGCCTACGCGTAAACCTACGCGTAGCTACGCGTAGGCCTACGTATACGCAGTAAAGTCAAACCCAACGTTCCCATTGGAGGAGAAAAATTGGGGCCCTTTTGATTTGCTACCTGTCAAACCATCAAAACAACACAAAAGTTAGAGAGAGTAAAACTGCCTAAATAAGCAGTGCGATCTGTAAATAAGAAGTGCGATCCGTACTGCTTATTTAAGCATATGTTCCCTACTGATAGATAATAGTCTGACCAATCAGAAACGTATTAAAGCAATGCTATTTATTAGTGATTTGGACTGTCCACCTTTTTCAGGTTTCAATTATCTATCTATAATGGGCATGCTGGAAGCAGTTGCATTAAGAATGCTGTCGGTGTCCTAGCCGTATCTACACCCCCCCCCCCCCCCCACCCTCGCGCGGATTGCCCCCCTATAGACTTACAGCATAGGCTAATAATGGTAGGTCTAGCCTCTAGCGTACCGTACAGCACTTTAGCTTAGATTTATTGGTTTATTTTTGTGGTTGGGTTAGTTGGTCATGGCCCAAACCCTAATTAAAACTGTCATTAGTAACCCTAATACCGGTGACCTTAAAGTCCCGATGCTCTAACAATCTAATCTAAGAAATTTTGTGGAATTTAGGATCCAAAATATTTAAGGTTGGGGTTACATGACAGTTCAGCAGTTTTAATTAAGGGTTGGGCCTCCATTTCCATTTTGAATTAGGGTTTCGGACCGCCACTCCCAAAATATGGGGACTTATTTACCTCCCTCCCTGCGCTCGGTCGTTTAATAACCGATCTCAGGATGAACGGTAAACAGTAAATAAAGCAGCTTTCTCAACCCAGTCCACCTTACTGCCTTATTCAAATTTGAAAAAGGTGGACAACAAAGCTGAAAAGGGTGGACATGCTGTGTGACGCAAATCGTCCGTGATTGGTCTGTCCATTGTCCATGTTTTCTGTATCCAGCCCACCTTTTTCAAACACCCTACATATTAGGCCTAAGTAAAGAATGTGAGTGGAAACTGGATAAATAACATTTTTAGGTGATCGCGGAAGCGTTATATAGTGATTTTTACCGGTGTGGTAGTTTCTATTGAATCCCCCTGGAAAAAGACTCCCTTGATTGGTGATTCATTCTAACTTAGGTTGAAATGAATGTCCTCTGAAGATTGGGTTAAATATAGTTTTAAATAGAGGTTTGTATGTAATGAATCCCATAAAAAATGACACCAAAATCATTTAAACCTAGGTTTCAATCCATTCATTTCAAAGTAGTTTTAAATGAATCACTTGATCAACGGGGCTCAATACAACCTATGTTTAAAAGACGTCTCTGGGTTTAAATGAATCCCTTATAGGCCTACTATTCATCAGTTATTAGTATTCAAAATAAATATACAACATTGAAGATGTGGTGTTTCATTAGTCTCCCCTAGCTTGACACTTGAACGGAGCCGCCGCCGCTTTGCAGGACATTGCTTTCGCCGTGAGGACCAGCCAGTGCATAACCTTGTGCTTTGGCGGCCTCATGGAGTGAATAAGCATGGTGGACAGCCCATGACTTTCTCTTGAGACGCATCTTAAAGGAAACTGACCTTGAAGATGCGGATGACCTAGCAAGTGTCATGCATGAGTAATAGGGAGTTGTGGTGGCGCAATTTTGTCGACAACCGTCACAGCATTCTTAATATATATGTAATACATATAATGCAGCTGCAATGTAGCATGCCGGTAGTAGTAGTAGTAGTAGTTGACGGGCTAGCTTTCCATCAGTACCATCACTATAAGGTTGAAGAATAACTGCGATGTAACTGGTGAAATATCGGCGGAGACATCTATAGCTGTAGCCTAAGAATGAAAGCAAAATAAAAGTTTTGGCTCACCCACTAAGTTCGCTTCTTTAACTGGGTTCCAGTTGAAAACAAACAATTTCCAGAGATGAAATCCTGAAGATGGACGGAATTTAGATGAATCGCTATATAGACCCAGGGCGATGTAGGTGATTGATGCAGACTGGCATTAAAGTCACCCAGGAAAGTAAAGAATGCTGCAAGTGCAGCTGGATTCATCAATAGACCAATTCCACCATTGCCACTATCATCTGCTGAGTCGAGGGCAAGTCGCCAACCACCTCCAAGCTTGCTAAGGCTCCTCCAACTTCGTGGCTCGCCCCACAACTAACTACAAAATAACCTGGGGGGGGGGCTGGACGTAAATCTCACATCGGCTAATTAATTATCCCGTCTCAATGTAAAGTTATCAATTTATGGTAGGAGCAGGTTACAGTACAGTTTATTCTAACTAAATCAATAAACGAAAGTCAATAGCACAGGTTACAGTTCTTTTGGGAGTAATCAGTTATTATTTGTATCGATCTTTCCTGCGTCGAAAGTAACGAACCCCCCCCCCCCCCCCCCCCCCCCACCCTTATCTGCGACTTATTTGGAAATCTCACAGGAAATTCATCTTAAAATTATCGAATTTTAATATTACATAAAAGTTTTTAATTTTTAATATACAACAGTCCCCTTGCCCTTGCATTTTATTTAGGAGCCCTACCCAGATGACTGATCAGTATGAGGCCAGAATACTATCAGTTTAATTAGAAACGGTTTTACGATATAACAATATAGCGTTCAATACAAATGCATAACATGAATAAAATGCTGGCCGTAAAACTCGCATTGCATGTGTAACGAATTGATCTGCACAAAAAATCACCCAGAGGCCATGAAGGGTAATCATCGTTTACAAATATCATAACGGGGCCAACGCCGATTATACCGGTCAGTAAATCGGAAAGACACAAATTGGCCATAAATATATTGGTGGGGTTTTGCATTTCTTTATTTGTGGCAATAACTACCAACATAAATGCGTTCCCAATAATAATAAGTGGGAATATAACTGGAAGAAAAATGTTTAGGAAAACAAATACAGAGTATTCCATATTCTATGATGCTAAAGTAGCAGGTTTAGATCTTCAAGTTTAAATAAATTATGTGATAAATAAATAATACAGTATATATTATATATATACAATACGACTACAAATGCTACTAATAGATATATAATTAAATGTATTGCATACTTTTTACTGAGCCAAAGTCCACTATAATCATTTATGCATTTTAACCTCAAAGAGGTTATATTACAATAATGGAACAGATAAATATAATACAGTAATGTCGATAGGTCGGTTGGTGCCCGTCTATCGTTTATCTGGGTGCATCTTCAGGATTTCATCTTTGGAAAATGGATTATTTTCGGCTGGATCCCAGTTCAAGTAGCGAACTGGAAAGTTAGGGGCTGACACTGGACCCCAGTGGTCACAAGTCCCAGATAGACCATATTCTGTTTCGTAGGAAATACAGGAGCTCTATACAAGACTGTAATGCATTTACACTTCGACCCTTCTCCAGTGATCACCGCCTGATCGCCGGCTGCATCTGGGTCCCTGAACAGGCAGTACTCTGTTAATCTACAGGAGCTAATAAACCAACAGGTTGATGCCATCAATGATGCTGACGACAGCAGACAATCATCCCAGGCATGGAAATCGATCAATTTGCTTACTGGGCGGAAAAGCCAACCAACCTACCAAGGTTAAGGCAGAATCACCAGCCGATCGCCTCAATGGTTGGAAGGCCCACTTTGAAAAGCTCCTCAATAATGACAGGGTATTGCCCGATAACTTTATAGAAGTATAAGTGTCTGAGTCTGTACTCGCAGATATTCCCATTGGCGATATCTCCTTTGCTGAAGTGAAGGCCATAGCATTTCAATGTGCAGTTTCAATACAGCAGGGCGATTATATTACAGTAGTAGTAGTCTATCGTTTTCTCTGTCGGGCAAATATTAGAGGACTTATTTATATTCAACTTTCTTCAACATAACACCATAGGGCAGATGTTTTGAAGAAGTAAAGAAGGTTAATATATATTGGATATTTCTTAGGTCTATAGCGGAAAGTGGAAAATTGCAAAATGACTGAAAGTGAAAACATTTTACCATTAAGGCAAAGCTAAAGTATACCAATATTGCTAACCTTACAACCTTCCTCACATCCCGGTACAGTTTCTGACCATTTGATTCAAATGTGATATAATCTCGGACAAAATGTTAAACCTGGTTAAAAAAAACAATAAACAAGTGTTTTTCCAGTAAGAACCATTATGAGTTTCAGATAATTTTTACAGTAGACCCAAGTGAGGCATATCATTCATTAATTCAAATATTAATGATTAAATCATTGTTACTTAAGATACATGAATCAATTATTTATTGATAACTCAGAAACACCGTTCTAAATTCCTATCCAAATCCGATATAGAAACTGGCCTAGTGTATCGCACCCTGTCAGCCTAGCCATGGCCATAGTGTAGTATGGCTAGTAGGCCATACTACTAGTATGGAATGAGCTATGTCTTCAATGTGGTTGAAAAATGCATAGAAAACGATATACCATCGGAAAGAGAATCATCAAAAGTACATAAAAAATTAGAAAAAAAATTTTTTGCGCCCCCTAGCGGCCTGCGTCAGATTTTAAAAATTTCACTAAAAAGACTACTCCTCCGTCATTTTCCATTTTTATTTTCCGAATACCACATTTTTTGGAACCAGCATGTTTATCTTCATGATATTTTTCACGCACGTTTTGTATTTTCGTTTTCTATTTCTGATAATTAGCAATTTTGTAAAAAAAATAATATAATTTTTTGAAAAATTGAAAAAACCCATGTTTTTTTGTAATTTTTCATTAAAAAAATGGGGAAATATTATCAAATTAAGAAAAGTGCGTGAAATTTATTGAAGCCTATGAAATTATCTTTCATATAAATCAAAAATTGCAAAAAAACAGTTAAGAAATGGCGGAGGTGTAGTATTTTTCATGCGAAAAAATGTCATTCTGAGATAATCGCCTTCAAATTTCAAACCTGCCCGCGCAAAACTACCTGTATGGAGTCTGGTTGGTTAATAGTGTCTGACATGAAGGAAACACAGCACCGAGCTAAAATTATATTTATGGGGGTTTTCGGGGTCGCTGATTTAATTTCTGATGTCAGTTTTAATATTTGGTGGAATGTAGTCTGTCCGCCTGTCGGTTGTCTGTCTGTCTGGCTTACATTATGACAGACAGGTTTGCAGACAGCTATTCCACGATAACTCGAGAACTGAAAGAGATCTCTCTAAGCCGTTTTCAGATTTGAATTCCCCATTAAATTCATTCTGCTCTAGTTACAATAAAAAACAAATTTTCGAGGGAGGGGGTGGGGGTTCTACCCCCCCCCCCCCCCCCCCCTTAATAGAAATTGAGTAAAATATAAAAAAGTAGTAGGGAATTTAGTGATGAAGAAAATCAAAATCGACAAACTGATAAAAAGGTTTTTTATACAGAGAGGCATAAATATCAGCAATATATTACTGTATGTTGTTGAAAAGAGCAGTTTTGAGGTCAAAAAATAATTCAATGTTGAAAACCGATATTACCTTTTATGAAAGCCCTTCTTTCAAACAGCAAAAAATTGTGTAAATTTTCGAAAATTTCATTTCTGTAGGGGTTATAGTTAGCCCCCTTAAAGCTGACTGGTTCCTGTAGGTATTTAGCAATTTTGATCGGATCGTGGGAATGTGTTATTTATTGGCTTTATGGTAGGTTTCGCAGGGTACTTATCTTTACTGGACTTGCTGAGAAATATAACACACCAACATACATTGGATCCAAATTGAGTATCTATGCCCTCTAGCACAACCTTTAAAATTATTAAAATCCTGAATGAGATTGATAAATACGACTGTTGGTGTTGGAGACTAGAAGGCAATAGGTTTCTATGGCTAGCGTGTGTGAGGGCCACAACATTTGCTAAGCAAGCCAATGGCACGTAGATCCATGCGCCGTCAACATCTAATAAATTCTGGAAACTCGTGATACTCGTACGAAGCTACAGTACAAGGCGACCTATTAAAATGTATGAAGGATAAGGAAGAACATAGGAGATAATAGTGGTGAATTATTACGACTGACAAACTGGCGGATAAGCTTAAAGAGATGAAACCTGTAGTTAAAAATGCCCTTCATATCAGAACTGTTGATTAGAACTTCTTTCCAATCTCTATGCCTAGGGAAGAGCCCGGGTTTTGAGTCGCTGACAACAGACCATATTCTACATCTGCAGCCATCGTCCATATTATGTTGAAGTATAGATAAAGTACTTACTGCTGCCAATTCACTTGGGGAGATTACCAACTTTACTTGAGCATATAGTTGTCAATAGTCTACATAAAGGAAAGGGAAAGAAAGGCAAGAAACAAGGTTAAATCCTACAGGCCAGAGAATTCAATAATTGTGTTTGATAAGATAAGATGTTTGAATCAATTGTACTACACCACTATTTTGAGAATAATACTACTAGTGACGGGCCTAGCGGCCCGATAAGGAACCGACTTTTTATTTCAAATAAAGGAGACAACGAGCTCGGCTCGGTCTGGCATGATTGGGCTCGATTCAGTTCGACTTGGCTTGATCGGCTCGGTTTGGCTCGATTGGGCTCGACTCGACTCAGCTCGATTCGGCTCAATCGGCTTGATTGGGTTCGACTCGGCTTGGTTCAGCTCGACTTGGCTCAATTGGGCTCGACTCGGCTCGATTGGTCTCGACTCAGCTCGATTGGGCTTGAATCGGCTCGATTGGGCTCGATTGGTCTCGACTCGGCTCGATTGGGCTTGAATCGGCTCGATTGGGATTAATTGGGCTTGACTCGGCTCGATTTGGCTCAACTTGGCTCAGTCCGGCTCGACTGGGCTTGGTCCGGCTCAATTGGGCTCGACTAGGCTTGATTGGGCTCTACTCGGCTCTATTGGGCTCGACTCGGTTCGATTGGGCTTAACTCGGCTCAGTCGGGCTCGACTCGGCTTGATTAGGCTCAACTCGGCTCCGTCCGGATCGATTGGGCTCGACTCGGCTTGATTGGTCTTGACTCGACTCAGTCCGGCTCAATTTGGCATGTCACGGCTCGACTCGGCTCGATTGGTTTCGGCTCAGCTCGGTCTGAGTCGACTCAGCTCGATTCGGCTCAATCGGCTCGATTCGGTTCGACTTGGCTCGGTCCGGCTCGACTTGGCTCAATTGGGCTCGATTCGGCTCAATCCGCTCAACTCGGCTCGATTGGGATTGATTGGGCTTGACCCGGTTCGATTTGGCTCAACTTGGCACAGTCTGGCTCGATTGGGCTCGACTTGGCCCAGTCCGGCTCAATTGGGCTCGACTAGGATTGATTGGGCTCGACTCGGCTCTATTGGGCTCGACTCGACTCGATTGGGCTTGAATCGGCTCAGTCTGGCTCGCTCGGCTTGATTGGGCTCAACTCGGCTCCGTTCGGCTCGATTGGGCTCGACTCGGCTTGATCGCCTCGATTGGTTCTATTCGGCTCGATCGGTATGATTCGGCTCGATTGACACATGCTGCTGGAAGGGTCAAAGCCAAACTCACGTGCTGCTCGAAGGGACAAAGTCAAACAGTGTGTCTATTATTTGATGTAACTCACGTGCTGCTCGAAGGGCACAACATCATATATCAAGGGTCAAAGCAAAACTCACGTGCTGCTCGAAGGGACAAAGTCAAACAGTGTGTCTATTATTTGATGTAACTCACGTGCTGCTCGAAGGGCGCAAATACATATATCGAAGGGTCAAAGCCAAACTCACGTGCTGCTCGAAGGGACAACTCAAACATTGTGTCTAATATTTGATTAACTCACGTGCTGCTCGAAGGGCGCAACTACATATATCGAAACAAGCCCCTGTCTTGTATTTTAATTATATCAGAAATCCTTGCCTTCAGTACAAAATATCTAAAAATTCATTTACCTGAAGTATGGGTAACATCATAAATTCGCTTTTCACACAGTAGTTAACTAAAGCAAATACCCTTCAGGTTGACTGAATGATTTTATTAATGTTTGCCCTGCATATGCATAATGTACTATATTTGGGTCCGATGACCCACCCCATTGCTTACATCTGATAGAGAGTAATTCCAAATTAACTTCCCTCTACGAAAATTATTTTAATTAAATACATACAACATGGCAGTCAACTCTACACTCAACAGTACACAATAACTAAAATGGCATTCAGCTTACCAGCTATTCGCATTAAGCTAATAGATATTCGATTTCATTCGATTCAGTGAGTGTGTGAGGGCTATTGGGAGAGCAATCAGCTTATGATGTAATACATTAGAAGCCCACAGCTTATGTTTGCTCACTGTCTGAGTTGTAGAGTGAGGATAATACTTGGCACAGAAAGCATTTCCTTGTTAGGTGGCCATTCCTATAGAATAGCATTACTAGGCCATCTCTATCCATTTTTCATGAGTGCCAGCTGGTGTTTTTATCATTGCGCCTATGGCGTTTTTTCGTTTATGTCTATTTTTCGAGCCCACGGCTCATGGACGAAATAGCGGAACATACCAGGGACCTTAGAATCGCGGTATCTAGCCGCTGTGAAAATTTCATCAAAATCGTTAGAGTAGTTTTGGCTGTAGATCAGTCAGTCAGTCAGTCAGTCAGCCAGCCAGCCAGTCTCGAGCAATTCTTACAGTAATTACAGTAATGAACCTCTCGGTTCCTAACTAGTGACGGGCCTAGCGGCCCGATAAGGAACCGACTTTTTATTTCAAATAAATGAGACAACGAGCTCGGCTCGGTCTTGCACGATTGGGCACGATTAAGTTCGACTTGGCTTGATCGGCTCGGTTTGGCTCAATTAGGCTCGGCTCGGCTCAGCTCGGCTCGGCTCGGCTCAATTAGGCTCGGCTCGGCTCAGCTCGGCTCGGCTCGGCTCGGCTCGGCTCGGCTCGGCTCGGCTCGGCTCGGCTCGGCTCGGCTCGGCTCGGCTCGGCTCGGCTCGGCTCGGCTCGGCTCGGCTCGGCTCGGCTCGGCTCGGCTCGGCTCGGCTCGGCTCGGCTCGGCTCGGCTCGGCTCGGCTCGGCTCGATTAGGCTCGGCTCGGCTCGGCTCGATTAGGCTCGGCTCGGCTCGATTAGGCTCGGCTCGGCTCGGCTCGGCTCGATTAGGCTCGGCTCGGCTCGGCTCGGCTCGGCTCGGCTCGGCTCGGCTCGGCTCGGCCTGGCTCGGCTCGGCTCGGCTCGGCTCGGCTCGGCTCGGCTCGGCTCGGCTCGGCTCGGCTCGGCTCGGCTCGGCTCGGCTCGGCTCGGCACGGCTCGGCTCGGCTCGGCTCGGCTCGGCTCGGCTCGGCTCGGCTCGGCTCGGCTCGGCTCGGCTCGGCTCGGCTCGGCTCGGCTCGGCTCGGCTCGGCTCGGCTCGGCTCGGCTCGGCTCGGCTCGGCTCGGCACGGCTCGGCTCGGCTCGGCTCGGCTCGGCTCGGCTCGGCTCGGCTCGGCTTGGCTAGGCTCGGCTCGGCTTGGCTCGGCTTGGCTCGGTCTGAGTCGACTCCCCGTGCTGCTCGAAGGGCGCAAATACATATATCGAAGGGTCAAAGCAAAACTCACGTGCTGCTCGAAGGGACAAAGTCAAACAATGTGTCTATTATTTGATGTAATTCACGTGCTGCTCGAAGGGCGCAAATACATATATCGAAGGGTCAAAGCAAAACTCACGTGCTGCTCGAAGGGACAAAGTCAAACATTGTGTCTATTATTTGATCATCTCACGTGCTGCTCGAAGGGCGCAACTACATATATCGAAACAAGCCCCTGTCTTGTATTTTAATTATATCAGAAATCGTTGCCTTCAGTACAAATATCTAAAAATTCATTCACCTGAAGTATGGGTAACATTATAAATTCGTTTTTCGCACAGTAGAGTTAACTAAGCAAATACCCTCCAGGTTGACTGAATGATTTTATTAATGTTTGCCATGCATAATGTACTATATTTGGGTCCCATGACCCACCCCATTGAACAGCTTTGCTTACATCTGATAGAAAGTAATCCCAAATTAACTTCCCTCTACGAAAATTATTTTAATTAAATACATACAACATAGCAGTCAACTCTGCTATATCAACAGTACACAATAACTAAAATGGCATTCAGCTTACCAGCTATTCGCATTAAGCTAATAGATATTCGATTTCATTGGATTCAGTGAGTGTGTGAGGGCTATTGGGAGAGCAATCAGCTTATGATGTAATACATTAGAATCCCACGGCTTTTGTTTGCTTACTGTCTGAGTTGTAGAGTGAGGATAATACTTGGCAGAGAAAGCATTTCCTTGTTAGGTGGCCATTCCTATAGAATAGCATTACTAGGCCATCTCTATCCATTTTTCATGAGTGCCAGCTGGTGTTTTTATCATTGCGCCTATGGCTTTTTTTCGTTTATGTCTATTTTTCGAGCCCACGGCTCATGGACGAAATAGCGGAACATACCAGGGACCTTAGAATCGCGGTATCTAGCCGCTGTGAAAATTTCATCAAAATCGTTAGAGTCGTTTTGGCTGTAGATCAGCCAGCCAGTCTCGAGCAATTCTTACAGTAATGAACCTCTCGGTTCCTAACTAGAGACGGCGTCAAGACGCCGTTAAGCAAGTCGGAAGTCGTCAATCAAAGGTAAGTTCTCTCAACAATGTTAACCTTTGTTCAGAAGGGAAGTGTTATTTACCTATGGTCAGAGAGAGATCCCACTCTGTAATTTGGCAATTGCTCAAATCCATTCAGCTGAATGACTCAGTAGAGTAAACTAAAGTAAATTCCCTCAGCCTCAACAATGTTTGCCTATGGTGTGAAGGGAATCTGACAGAGAATAATCTTAGCCACTAAATGTCATTCACCTAACAAAACATTTTGAATGCCACAGTGATTAACCCAATACAGATAATAAGCAGTTATTTTTATATTTCAAACTATAATGTTAGTGTAAGCCTTACAGAGTATCAGTATGAGGCTGAGTAATCATTCCGCCTTATAAGCATACAGCCTCCACAGTATTAATGTTGGCCGAATGATTTAAAAATAAAATACAGTGCAATAGTACTCTGTAACCTACAGTCATTCAGCTTGCACTAAATATCAATCACCTATAAAACATTTAAACATTTTGATTGCCACAGTGTGTAACCTGATACAGATAATAAGCAGTGATTTTTATGTTTTAAACTATAACGTCAGTGTTAGCCTTACAGTGTATCAGTATGAAGCTGAGTAAACATTCGCCTTATAAGCATACAACCTCCAAAGTATTAATGTTGGACGAAAGATTTAAAAATAAAATACAGTGCAGTAGTACTCTGTAACTAACAGTCATTCAGCTTGCACTAAATGTCAATCACCTATAAAACATTTTGAATGCCACAGTGATTATTAACCCAATACAGATAATAAGAAGTGATTTTTATATTTTTCGAACTATAATGTTAGTCTTAGCCTTACAGAGTATCAGTATAAGGCTGAGTAAACATTCCACCTTATAAGCATACAGCCTCCACAGTATTAATGTTGGCATTAATGTAGCCGATACACTGTATACCTAATAGTCATTCAGCAGGGGGAAGAGTTATTCAGCTGAGGCGGTAATAGATTGCAAACTAAACCAAGGAGTTGGCAGCCTCATCGATTTATACTAAGCCTGTGTAGAACCACAAACTAAATCAACCAGTTAATATTTGCTTTGACAGAGAGTGCAGGGCCTAAACAAACAGTATGGGTGTACTAAGTACAATAATCTTGGCAACCTCATCGATTTATACTAAGCCTTGTGTAGAAATGCATTACATAAGCCATTTTTCATCAGGACACCAGCTGTCATGGGTGTTATTTTACCATTGCGCCTATGGCGTTTTTTCGTTTATCTCTATTTTTCGAGCCCAGAGGCTATGGACGGAGTAGCCGATCATGCCAGGGACCTTAGAATCGCGGTATCTAGATGCTGTGAAAATTTCATCAAAATCGTTAGAGTAGTTTTGGCTGTAGATCAGCCAGCCAGCCAGTCAGTCAGTCAGCCAGCCAGTCAGTCAACAATTCTTACAGTAATCAAGTCTAACGACTTGCTAACTAGAGACGGCGTCAAGACGCCGTTAAGCAAGTCGGAAGTCATCAATCAAATATAAATTCCCTCAACAATGTTTACCTATGGTCAGAATGGAAGGGCTATTTACCTATGGTCAGAGAGAGATCCCACTCTGTAATTTGGCAATTGCTCAAATTCATTCAGTTGAATGGCACAGTAGAGTGAACTAAACTAAATTCCCTCAACAATGTTTGGCTATGGTCTGAAAGAACTAACAGTCATTCAGCTTGCACAATGTCAATCACCTACAGTATAAAACATTTAGAATGCCACAGTGTGTATCCTGATACAGATAATAAGCAGTGATATATATATTTCAAACTATAATGTTAGTGTTAGCCTTACACAGTATCAGTATGAGGCTGAGTAAACATTCCACCTTATAAGCATACTGCCTCCACAGAATTAATGTTGGCCGAAAGATTTAAAAATAAAACAATTATTATTATAAATACAGTGCAATCCAATAGTACCCAACACACTGTGTAACTAACAGTCAATCAGCTTACACGTCAATTAACATAGAAGAGAGAGTAACCTTGTAGATCGCCATAGAAAGCATTGGGAAGAGTTATTCAGCTGAGGCTGTAATAGCCGGCTAACCCAGTGAATGATTATAAAGTTGGCACTGTATGTACTTCCTTGTTAGGTGGCTCCCTATAGAATAGCAAACCAACCAGTTGATGTTTGTTTGCACAGAGTGGTTGGTAGGGCCTAAACAAACAGTATGGGTGTACTAAGTATAATACTCTTGGCAACCTCATCGATTTAATACTAAGCCTTGTGTAGAATTGCATTACATAAGCCATTTTTCATCAGGACACCAGCTGTCATGGGTGATATTTTACCATTGCGCCTATGGCGTTTTTTTCGTTTATCTCTATTTTTCGAGCCCAGAGGCTATGGACGGAGTAGCCGATCATGCCAGGGACCTTAGAATCGCGGTATCTAGATGCTGTGAAAATTTCATCAAAATCGTTAGAGTAGTTTTGGCTGTAGATCAGCCAGCCAGCCAGTCAGTCAGTCAGCCAGCCAGTCAGTCAACAATTCTTACAGTAATCAAGTCTAACGACTTGCTAACTAGTGACGGGCCTAGCGGCCCGATAAGGAACCGACTTTTTATTTCAAATAAAAGAGACAACGAGAATTATTATAGAACTAATAATTATGTAAAAATACAATCTTATTTCATACAATAATTAAATAAATTCGATCTATTATTAGTTACTCAATTCTAGAACAAAATTGACCTGCAACTAGT
The DNA here is from genome assembly GCA_032718475.1 of Nemertoderma westbladi. Classification (NCBI taxonomy): domain Eukaryota; kingdom Metazoa; phylum Xenacoelomorpha; order Nemertodermatida; family Nemertodermatidae; genus Nemertoderma; species Nemertoderma westbladi. Next base: position 6,329 of record JAUCBJ010000213.1, on the reverse strand, counting down.
GAAGACCTCGTTTTGGAATTTCGAAACCACGCTGGTGCGATGCGCGATATCGTGTTTAGTTAATAAATTGAAAACTCCATCAATTCAAGTGCAACCAGTAATAAGAAATCGCGATAAATGTAATTAAATAAAAATTATTCTAGAAAAATTTTCCTCAAAAAGTATGAAGTCTTGGCGTTGGTGACGCGAAACTAGGCTAGTGAGATTCAGGATATTGCGTTTAATATAAAAATCGAAAACGCTATCGAATTCCGTAAAGGGGTTAATAAAATACTGCAACTTTTTTGAAATTTGTAAAATTCTAGAACTGGAAAAAATTAATTTTTGAACGGCGCTGTTTGGGGTTTGGAAACATGGATAGGCTGAAAGAGGACGTCGAATTAAGTTGAAAAATGAAAACCCCATCGAATTTGGACAAAGCATTCCGGAGTTATAGCGGATCGAAAAAAATTGACCCCCCCCAGTCGCCAAAAATTTACAGTAATTTAAAATTTTGCAAAAAAAATTTTTTGCGTTATTTTTGATGGCGAATCGATTGGCAGTACTGGCTACGAAAAATTTTTTTTTGAAATTTTTGGTCAGAAAAAAAAACATGGAAAAAGTATATTTTTAAAAACATTTGATGTCTTTGCCTATGGTCAGAGAATGATCCAACTCTGTAACTTGGCAATCGCTCAAATCCATTCAGCTGAATGGCACAGTAGAGTAAACTAAAGTAAGTTCCCTATACAATGTTCTGAAGGGGTGACTGACAAAGAGTAATCCAACAATAAAACATTTTGCAATAATGTTGGCATTAATGTAGCCAACTCACTGTGTAAGTAACAGTCATTCAGCTTACATTAGCAGAGTGAGATATTCCCATACAATGCATTGGGAAGAGTAATTCAGCTGAGGCGATATTAGATTTCAAACTAAAGCAACCAGTTAATATTTGCTTTGACAGAGTGTCCTAGGGCCTAAACAAACAGTATGGGTGTACTGAGTACAATAATCTTGGCAACCTCATCGATTTATACTAAGCCTTGTGTAGAAATCCATTACATAAGCCATTTTTCATCACGACACCAGCTGTTATTGGTGTTATTTTACCATTGCGCCTATGGCGTTTTTTCGTTTATGTCTATTTTTCGAGCCCACGGCTCATGGACGAAATAGCGGAACATACCAGGGACCTTAGAATCGCGGTATCTAGCCGCTGTGAAAATTTCATCAAAATCATTAGAGTAGTTTTGGCTGTAGGTCAGTCAGTCAGTCAGCCAGTCAATCAATCAGCAAACAATTCTTACAGTAATGAACCTCTCGGTTCCTAACTAGTGACGGGCCTAGCGGCCCGATAAGGAACCGACTTTTTATTTTAAATAAAAGAGACAGCGAGAATTAGTATAAAACTAATAACTATGTAAAAATACAATCATATTTCATACAATAATTATTAATAAATTCGATCTATTATTAGTTGCTCAATTCTAGAACAAAACGACTTGCAAATAGTGAAGACCTCGTTTTGAAATTTCGAAACCACGCAGGTGCGATGCGCGATATCGTGTTTAGTTAATAAATTGAAAACTCCATCAATTCATGTGCAACCAGTAATAAGAAATCGCGATAAATGTAATTAAATAAAAATTATTCTAGAAAAATTTTCCTCAAAAAGTATGAAGTCTTGGCATTGGTGACGCGAAACTAAGCTAGTGAGATTCAGGATATTGCGTTTAATATAAAAATCGAAAACGCTATCGAATTCCATAAAGGCGTTAATAAAATACTGCAACTTTTTTGAAATTTGTAAAATTCTAGAACTAGAAAAAATTAATTTTTGAACGGCGCTGTTTGGGATTTCGAAACATGGATAAACTGAAAGAGGACATCGAATTAAGTTGAAAAATAAAAACCCCATCGAATTTGGACAAAGCGTTCCGGAGTTATAGCGGATCGAAAAATATTGACCCCCCCCCAGTCGCCAAAAATTTACAGTAATTTAAAATTTTGCAAAAAAAATTTTTTGCGTTATTTTTGATGGCAAATCGATTGGCAGTACTGGCTACGAAAAATTTTTTTTGAAATTTTTGGTCAGAAAAAAAAACATGGAAAAATTATATTTTTAAAAAGATTTGTCTTTGCCTATGGTCAGAGAATGAGCCAACTCTGTAACTTGGCAATCGCTCAAATCCATTCAGCTGAATGGCACAGTAGAGTAAACTAAAGTAAATTCCCTATACAATATTCTTAAGGGGAGACTGACAGAGAGTAATCCAACAATAAAACATTTTGCAATGATGTTGGCATTAATGTAGCCGATACACTGTATACCTAATAGTCATTCCATCAATTCATGTGCAATCAGTAATAAGAAATCGCTATAAATGTAATTAAATAAAAAATATTCTAGAAAAATTTCTTCAAAAGTATGAAATCTTGGCATTGGTGACGCGAAACTAGGCTAGTGAGATTCAGGATATTGCGTTTAATATAAAAATCGAAAACGCTATCGAATTCCGTAAAGGCGTTAATAAAATACTGCAACTTTTTTGAAATTTGTAAAATTCTAGAACTAGAAAAAAATAATTTTTGAACGGCGCTGTTTGGGGTTTCAAAACATGGATAGGCTGAAAGAGGACATCGAATTAAGTTGAAAAATGAAAACCCCATCGAATTTGGACAAAGCGTTCCGGAGTTATAGCGGATCGAAAAAAATTGACCCCCCCCAGTCGCCAAAAATTTACAGTAATTTAAAATTTTGCAAAAAAATTTTTTTGCGTTATTTTTGATGGCGAATCGATTGGCAGTACTGGCTACGAAAAATTTTTTTTGAAATTTTTGGTCAGAAAAAAAACATGGAAAAAGTATATTTTTAAAAAGATTTGATGTCTTTGCCTATGGTCAGAGAATGATCCAACTCTGTACTTGGCAATCGCTCAAATCCATTCAGCTGAATGGCATGGCACAGTAGAGTAAACTAAAGTAAATTCCCTATACAATGTTCTGAAGGGGAGACTGACAGAGAGTAATCCAACAATAAAACATTTTGCAATAATGTTGGTCTTAGCCTTACAGAGTATCAGTATAAGGCTGAGTAAACATTCCATCTTATAAGTATACAGCCTCCACAGTATTAATGTTGGCATTAATGTAGCCGATACACTGTATACCTAATAGTCATTCAGCAGGGGGAAGAGTTATTCAGCTGAGGCGGTAATAGATTGCAAACTAAACCAACCAGTTGGCAGCCTCATCGATTTATACTAAGCCTGTGTAGAACCACAAACTAAATCAACCAGTTAATATTTGCTTTGACAGAGAGTGCAGGGCCTAAACAAACAGTATGGGTGTACTAAGTATAATAATCTTGGCAACCTCATCGATTTATTACTAAGCCTTGTGTAGAAATGCATTACATAAACCATTTTTTATCAGGACACCAGCTGTCATTGGTGTTATTTTACCATTGCGCCTATGGCGTTTTTTCGTTTATGTCTATTTTTCGAGCCCATGGCTCATGGACGAAATAGCGGAACATACAAGGAACCTTAGAATCGCCGTATCTAGCCGCCGTGAAAATTTCATCAAAATCGTTAGAGTAGTTTTGGCTGTAGATCAGTCAGCCAGTCAGTCAGCCAGTCAGCTAACAATTCTTACAGTAATGAACCTCTCGGTTCCTAACTAGAGACGGCGTCAAGACGCCGTTAAGCAAGTCGGAAGTCGTCAATCAAAGGTAAGTTCCCTCAACAATGTTTACCTTTGTTCAGAAGGGAAGTGTTATTTATCTATGGTCAGAGAGAGATCCCACTCTGTAATTTGGCAATTGCTCAAATCCATTCAGCTGAATGACTCAGTAGAGTAAACTAAAGTAAATTCCCTCAGCCTCAACAATGTTTGCCTATGGTGTGAAGGGAATCTGACAGAGAATAATCTTAGCCACTAAATGTCATTCACCTAACAAAACATTTTGAATGCCACAGTGATTAACCCAATACAGATAATAAGCAGTTATTTTTATATTTCAAACAATAATGTTAGTGTAAGCCTTACAGAGTATCAGTATGAGGCTGAGTAAACATTCCGCCTTATAAGCATACAGCCTCCACAGTATTAATGTTGGCCAAAAGATTTAAAAATAAAATACAGTGCAATAGTACTCTGTAACCTACAGTCATTCAGCTTGCACTAAATATCAATCACCTATAAAACATTTAAACATTTTGAATGCCACAGTATGTAACCTGATACAGATAATAAGCAGTGATTTTTATGTGTTAAACTATAACGTTAGTGTTAGCCTTACAGTGTATCAGTATGAAGCTGAGTAAACATTCGCCTTATAAGCATACAACCTCCAAAGTATTAATGTTGGACGAAAGATTTAAAAATAAAATAAGAGTGCAGTACTGTAGTACTCTGTAACTAACAGTCATTCAGCTTGCACTAAATGTCAATCACCTATAAAACATTTTGAATGCCACAGTGATTATTAACCCAATACAGATAATAATAAGTGATTTTTATATTTCAAACTATAATGTTAGTCTTAACCTTACAGAGTATCAGTATAAGGCTGAGTAAACATTCCACCTTATAAGCATACAGCTTCCACTGTATTAATGTTGGCATTAATGTAGCCAATAACCTGTACCTAACAGTCATTCAGCAGGGGGAAGAGTTATTCAGCTGAGGCGGTAATAGATTGCAAACTAAACCAACCAGTTGGCAGCCTCACCGATTTATACTAAGCCTGTGTAGAACCACAAACTAAATCAACCAGTTAATATTTGCTTTGACAGAGTGTCCTAGGGCCTAAACAAACAGTATGGGTGTACTAAGTATAATAATCTTGGCAACCTCATCGATTTATTACTAAGCCTTGTGTAGAAATGCATTACATAAGCCATTTTTCATCAGGACACCAGCTGTCATTGGTGTTATTTTACCATTGCGCCTATGGCGTTTTTTCGTTTATCTCTATTTTTCGAGCCCAGAGGCTATGGACGGAGTAGCCGATCATGCCAGGGACCTTAGAATCGCGGTATCTAGATGCTGTGAAAATTTCATCAAAATCGTTAGAGTAGTTTTGGCTGTAGATCAGCCAGCCAGTCAGCCAGCCAGCCAGCCAGTCAGTCAGTCAACAATTCTTACAGTAATCAAGTCTAACGACTTGCTAACTAGTGATGACATGAAATGGGCCTACACTACACAGCCAAAGCTGGAACAGATGTTGCTGTCGCACCCATCTTAATAATAATTGACTACTATCACCAACATAGCTCAAATTTATATTTATGTCAAATGGATATTGATGGCGCATTCGATAATGAAGATAATTACCTACTCTTCAGTACGCTGACAGATGTTCTGTACCCATACATAACTACTCTCCTACTCCTTGAGAACTACTACTCCATAAGCTTCACATACTTAAAATTCGGTTCATCGGTTAATCTTGACAGATTCGATTCGTTATTAGAAAAGACGTATCAAACAGGGTTTTGTGATTACACCCACTCTTTAACTTCATCAGCGATGTAATCTAATATGGTAAACATTTTGGGCTAGGTTGTACATTGAATGGAAGGTTGTGGGGCGAGCGACGAAAGTAAGCGAGCTTAGCATACAGGTACCACTAACTCAATCTGTGTGTCTGTTGTTCTGTTGATCTGTTGTTCTGTTGATCTGTTGTTCTGTTGATCTGTTGTTCTGTTGATCTGTTGTTCTGTTGATCTGTTGTTCTGTTGATCTGTTGATCTGTTGTGTCCAATTTTAAACGTTAATAACTTAGCCAAATGTTAATGAAATTTAACCAAACCTGGTACACATGTAGTCTGGCCAAAGTTTAGAAATTTTCCAAGTTGAATTTCCGTGTGGCCTTCGAGAAGCTAAGATAATAGCAGTTAATTAAGTTGATTAGGGTAAAATCAGCAATTTCAACCTGCCTCTTAAAGGATATTAATTATTTTCTAGTATAATATTTAAATAATTATACTTCAAAATTATATAACTGTATTCCCCATAACCCATTCCATTATTGTTTTTAATTTTTTAATTAGTTCAAGAGATTTGCTTTAAGAAATGTGGTTTTAATTGATCTAAACGTAATTAAGTTATCAAATTGCCACCGTATCTCTATACTTCGAGCTCCCTCATTCATTGGCATGCTTGATATTGCCTAGCCTATCTGCTGGCGCTGGGAACCTTAGTCCAACCACCTCAGCACTACTTGGGTGTGGAGTATTATAAGCAGCGTGACTCGTCGATATTCATGTGTCAGCTGGACATAAAATCTGCGTTTGATGATGTTAATTACTATAAGCTTTTTCGTCGGCTGACTGAGTTTC
>JAUCBJ010000212.1:0-33082 GCA_032718475.1 Nemertoderma westbladi | reverse complement strand
TTAGCATATTAATGCATGATTGGTAAGCGATATAATAGGATTATACTGATATACGAAACCTGTGAAAGTGAATACAAAGCCTCGCTGGTAGTAAGACATGTAGGAGTTACATCACAGCTCTGTATACTGGTATAGACCTACTGTAGGTAGATGCGGCCATCCTATTCATCAATCTGACTAAAGCCCAGTGGCCATTTGGGAGTCTGAGTCTGTTGCTATTAGGTATGTGATACCTACGGCTTGGGGAAGTTTGTAGTTAGGCAATTGAGACTCAGAAAGATGTCACTCATATCCCAGAAGGTATGTCTAGCAGATCTCAAGTAGCAAGTCGGGCATCCTTTGATGTTCGGAGATCTCAAAGGCAACCCTATTTGGCTGCAATTTTGAGGAAATAGGCAGCGAGATTTGGTTTCACAAAGCAGCGAAATCTCGCTGAGAATACCCAACTGAAATACCGTGTCTTAATATTACCATTACCACTCCCTAATCAAACTTCAGTAGACTATACAATTTTGAATAAGGGATCATGTGAAGTAGTGCCACTGCCACATGGTCTGATGGTCAGAACCATCAGAAACGCGCCGCACCAGCAATCATTGAAACTTGAAAGTGCACCGCGCCAATCCACCATCTGCGCAAAATAATGAAATGCGCCAGAATTGCAGAAGTGAGACCTGAATATAGACGTAGGACCTAGGTGTATTGGAAATTTGTATTGGAAATTCGTATTGGAAATTTTTTAAACTGTTAAACTTATTAACCTTATTTCGCTATTTGTTTATATAGGCCTATTGAAATTGGACAGAATAGGTGGTGGGTCCAACATTTCAACATAATTGTAACTTGTAAGTGGGTCTACTGTTATAGGCCTACTGTTTGAGTCTGACCTGACAGCCTGACTATTTGAATAAAGGCCTAGGGAAATTGAAAATAAATGCGAGTGTAGTGAGAAGTGAGTATAAATTGTTTAAATTTGTTACCTACCGGTACCAGTAGGGTAGGCCCCTACCAGCCTACCGGTAGCCGGTAGGCCTAATTGTTTAATAATTTATATTGGACAGGATAGGCGAATCGCTGGTGTGACTGGGGATATCGCGCTAGCGTGCCAAACTTGGCACGTTTTTGCAAAAAAACGCCAAATTCGCACGCCAGTCGTTTCAATACATGCCGGTTAACTGGATAAATCCGGCGCACCCTGTATGAATTCCAGTGTGGCAGTGTGGTAGTGGCACTCAGGCTGTCAGGCCTATAAACTTGTAAACCGATGGGCCTAACTGCCTAATACAGTAATAATATTAATTCAGTAGGCCCAATTAGGCCTAAATTACAACATATGAATGACTGAATAAAAATTTGAATTAAACTAAACCTAAACGTAAAAGTTGAATTTTAAAAAAGACATTGAAATTTGATGTAAGCCTACGGCAGTACGGTAGGAGCCTAATGCTGTAATGCAGTAGGCTACCGGTCAGCCGGTACCAGCAGCAGCAACCGATTCCTGTGGAGAATTACAAAATTATCTGTACCGGTATGCGGTAGCCGGTCTTCAGGTAATTTCACTTTTGAGGCACAGTGCACAGTCAGACAGTGGGATGAAATTTTTTGGCCGAGTTCCGGTACCTACCTAACAGCCTAACCTAATCAAAAATAATCGCGAGCGGAAAATTTTTGTTAGGCTTGTTCATTGTTAGGCCTATATCAGTATATGTTACGGTACCTACCTACCGCTTACCGGCAGACCGGTACATAATTGTTTAGCCTACCGGTACCGTAATAATTTATATGCGCTCGCCAGACTTTCCATGCTCTGATGTTGCCATGCTGCCATGCCCTGTATGAATTCCAGTCAGCCAGTGTTGCTGGGGGCTGGCAGGTGACTTTAGGTCAAATTCTGAAATTATGCCAAATTATTTTTCTCGAAATGTAAGTTTTTTCACGTGCTGCAAAGTCTCCTATCCTAAAATTTTCACATCATTAAATATAGGGCCTAACTGTCAGACTGTATAGGGTAAGACGGGGTAAAATGGGACAAGTTTGGTATGTTTGGTTCTATAAGCAAGAGGGATTTTCCTGGATGGATATAATCAAAGCATATTCTGTACATTTGAACTCTGGGCTATCAGATTGTACCAAAATAAACCCCTGAGCCTTTGGTTCAGGTGGTTTATTTTTAAAAAAATCGCAGTGTCCCACTTTACCCCGAGTGGGGTAAAGTGGGACATCCGGGGTAAAGTGGGACATGAGGCATTGTTAGTGTTAGTTAGTCAAGTTCAGAAGTTAGATTAAGATTAGGGCCTATGACATTATGAGTTGAAATAGCAGTATGAGTATGAGTATTTAAGACCAGTATGAGCTAGGCCTAATAACTAAATGCAGTAGTAGCTATAAAAGCTATAAAACTGAACAATCACAGAGAAAAATCATATAGGCATTATTTACTGAGTTACACCTATCTATCTACATCTATCAAGGTAAAACTACAAATCTGTGTAACTCAAAAACTATCAGGAATTTGGACATTTGGACTTGTTCTACACCCACTAAATCGATGATTGCGATTCTAATGCATATAATATCGAAGAAAATGAATGATAGGAAGTGTCCTAACTTTAAAGTGTATATGCGCTTAACAAATTGCTTTCATCGCGTGATCTTGATCTCATCATATGTGCTATATCAGTCTGGTCCACTAGCCCAATCGGGAAACAATTATTGTTGCCCGATCGGGAAAATTGCAATTGCCCGATTGGGAAATAATGAATTTCTGACAATGCAACTATAATTTAGCATTTCCAGATTAATTAATGTTAGGCTGTTTACATCTGTACATTACAGGTGGGTATTTCTTCTGTTTATTGTGGTAGGCCAATGATTATTAATAAAATTATAATATATTAAACTGTTAAATTCAATAGTGATATAATTATTCATTATGTCTCCTAAAAGAACTTTTGATTGTACTGTACTAAATCAGGATTCAACAATGGTAATTAAATCCTTGTTAAATACTTTTAGTTGGTCTTGCATATCTTTACCAGTTGTTGTTTCGTTCCGATACTATATTAGTCCTCAATAAATAATCTCAATCTCAACTGCAGTCAGGTATATGGTCCTGCCAGTCCAGTCAGCCAGTCAGCCAGTAGACTGTTTAACAATATAGCGGATAGCCTACTGTGCTACTAGTAGAGTCTGAGGTTATATTGAAAAATATTGAGACATGAAAAATATCGAGGGTAAAAATATCGAGAGTAAAAATATCGAGTGTTGAAAAATATCGAGAGTAAAAATAGCCAGTGTTGAAAAATATCGAGATTAAAAATATCGAGTGTTGAAAAATATCGAGAGTAAAAATATCGAGTGTTGAAAAACATCGAGAGTAAAAATATCGAATGTTGAAAAATATCGAGAGTAAAAATATCGAGTGTTGAAAAATATCCAGTGTTGAAAATATCAAGAGTAAAAATATCGAGAGTAAAAATATCGAGTGTTGAAAAATATCGAGAGTAAAAATATCCAGTGTTGAAAAATATCGAGATTAAAAATATCGAGTGTTGAAAAATATCGAGAGTAAAAATATCGAGTGTTGAAAAATATCGAGAGTAAAAATATCGAATGTTGAAAAATATCGAGAGTAAAAATATCGAGTGTTGAAAAATATCCAGTGTTGAAAATATCAAGAGTAAAAATATCGAGTGTTGAAAAATATAGAGTGTTGAAAAATATCTCTATATTCGATAGAATCCATTTTTTTTTTAATAAGGGTTGTATGATAATTTTTATTACTAAAAATGTTCTAGAACAAAAATATTTATCAACATTTGGTAGCTTGGGGTGTACGTGTTCTAATATAATATTTAACAATATTTATAATATTTATCAAAATTTATAGCTAGCATAATAGAACTAGATACTAGCTAGTATAATAAATCTGGTAAATGGGTACCCAAGGTGTATTACATAATGCCATTCACTTGCACTTGCACTGTTGTAACCCATGCACTGCAATATTGTTCCATAATTCTAAATAAAATGCTCAAGCAAAATGCAATATTTTTACTCTCGATATTTTTCAACACTCGATATTTTTACTCTCGATATTTTTCAACACTCGATATTTTCAACACTCGTTATTTTTACTCTCGATATTTTTCAACACTCGATATTTTTACTCTCGCTATTTATTTCGCTACTAACAGCCTATTGTTCCTGTACCAGAACCAGTAGTTATGAATATGAAGATTTTGTTGTAATGTTTCCTGATCTGGCAATAAAACATTTATGGAAATATTTAAATGTTTCCCGATCTGGCAATAATAAATTTCCTGATCAGGAAACTTAGATTTATTAACTTATATTTAACATTGCAATTTAAAGCAGCAAAAGTACATAATGAGCATCAAACCCATTGGTCACTAGGGACAGGTGATTATCCCTACACCTCAACTGTAATGCGCATCCTAACCAGTCAATGCGCAGAAATGTTTATGTTAATTTTTCCCGATCGGGAAACATTTATTGCCCAATCTGGAAATGCCTGTGTTTCCCGATTGGGCTAGTGGACTAGACTGTATATAACAATGTAACATTTAGTTTCTCAATTAAAAATATATTAAAACAGACCTAAAAGTATTCTTTAAAAAAAAATTGGCCAAAAATATGCATGTCCCATTTTACCCCGTCATGTCCCATTTTACCCCATGTCTCATTTTACCCCGTCTTACCCTAATCTGATAATACCTGGGTTGTCAGACACCCCACAGCCCCAGGCAGTCGGTGAGAAGTCAAAAATTGGACTTCGACTCCAGTTCAAGTCCAAAATTGGACTTCTGTGAGTCCAATATTGGACTTCAAATCAGCCAATTGTTCCAGGGCCTTGGGTAAATTGGATCGGGCGGGATTTTTTTTCTTTAATAGAAAATATATCAAAAAATAAGAGTTTTGAACAGGGGGACCTGAAATTCACCAGGGGGAACTTTTTTTATAAGGCTTTGAATTTTTACAAAAGTCCAATATTGGACTTTAAGTCCAATTTTGGACGTGACATTGACAGATTGAGAATCGAACTTAAAGGTACATGAAGCATGACAGATGAGAGACAGCCAGACAGCTGTTAAGTTATGGAAAGTTACCTTTGCAGCTCTGTATGTATCTTCAGTGTAATGACTGTACTGTACTCTACTTAGAATATAATGGTACATTCTAGCATTCTAGGTACTTTGTACTTTACTTTTAACATATTGTTTAGTTTACAATTTACATTCATGTTATGTCTAACCTTACAGCCTTATGTACCCAGGACTTTATAGTGTCTTTAGAACTAGATTAGATTATGCTCCAACAAATATTGAATTACAAATTATATTTGGTGGATACTGCAGTACTGGTAGCAATGCCAGGTTAGCCAACTGCAGCTGCTGCTAAGGCTAACTACAGTACAAGCTACGATTTCGTCTAAGGCTATGGGAGCCCTATCAGAAAGAAATACTACCACCATTGATGCTACCACCATCTCTTCTAATTTTTCCATACAACAGGAAGGGTATTATAAAACGGCTGGATAACAGGATAATGAAATGGGATTAGTAACTGATTAACGTGTTGGGGTCTCCACATAATAAGTACAGAAGTAACAAGTAACACACGTCATAATCATAAACCAATTGAGGGAAAGGAACAGGTTACAGATGCAGGCTTTTCTAACTAAAACAATAAACGGCCACTTTTGACATTACCAATTGAAGGAGCCCTATAACCTCACCACATACTACTACTACAATCGGCATGATTCATTGCAACTGCATTATATATATAGGCCCTATTATGTATTAAGAATGCTGTGCCGGCTTGTTGACAAAAGTGCGCCCCCACAACTCCCTTACACTCTTACAGCCTTATCACCCATGACATTTGCTAGATCATCCGCATCTTCAAGGCCAGTGTCCTTTAAGACAGTAAGAAAGATGCGTCTCAAGAAAGTTATGGGCTGTCCACCATGCTTATTCACTCCTTGAGGTGCACTGGCTGGTCCTCACGGCTTAAAGCGATGTCCTGCAAAGCGGAGGCGGCTTTGTTCTAGTGTCAAGCTTGGGGGAACCAATGACTGAATGAGACACCTCCAATGTTATATAGTGTTTGGTTGGAGATGCAGAGATGTGTGCATTGTACTTGACACAGTGAACCTAATCAAAACAATTAGTCAATAAACATTAACTCAATAACATAATAGGTTACAGTTTACAGTAGTCTTATTTTTGCCATACGAAAATACCACAGGTATGGCAGTATGGGTATGAATGAACTATACAGCTATAACTCCACTACGCTACCGCGGTATACACCGCTAGGGCAGTAAGGCTACCGCAAAGCTATACCACTACCGCAAAAAGTAACTACTGATGTCTGACTGTACGTGTGCGATCCCTGTTTATAATACATATAATAATTAATTTGATCATTAAAATAATGTATCATTGTAATTATGTAATATATATGCTTATATTTACTGATACGGGATGCAGTTTTGATTTAAATACCGATATACAGTGCATATGCATGGGTACACTTGGAGTTGTACCAAAGTCCAATATTGGACTTTGGAGTCCAAAATTGGACTTGAAGTCTAAAATTGGACTTGAAGTCCAATTTTTGACTTCTCACCGACTGCCAGGTATTCAGGTACCGGTATACCACCATACAGAGAGAGACACCAGGTGCCCGGTGTCTCTCTCTGTCAGTCTGTGTATTTTCCGGCAAATTGAAGAAAAATGAGAAAATGACAGACATTTAAAAACAGGCCAAAATTTACATTTCGAGAAAAAAGCCATAAACTCATAATTTTCAATCGTGCTGCGCGAAGCGGAAAAACGACTTTTATAAAATTATTATTTTTCTTTATGTTACACATGACATAGGCTAGATCAAACAATGTCTGTGTAAAATTTGGGACGAATCAGTCCAAAAATGACGACAGGGGAAAAGTGTTTATCACTGTGCCCCAAATGTGATAGAACCCGGTAGCCTACTGCTTCTGCCTGTCTGCTGCGCTGTACTGCTGTAGGCCCTACTGCCCTACCATCTGACCATACTGGCACCGTATGTCAGTATGTGATTTTAGAGATTAGGCCTAGGCATTGCTGCATTCATATTGTGTAGCCAATGTCTGAATGTCTGCTGAATGTGGCTGTGTGTCAGTAAAACTGCAGTTGTGACACATGGCAAAGGCAATGCATAATCATACCAGACTACCGGTAGGCCTACCTGGGTTCTCCCAATGCCAGAATACAAAATACCAGAATGTTGCAGTTGCTTTTGAAACTGGGAATTTTACCCATAATGCATTGACTATATTGCTGTTAAATAATAAAGATATCTGGCTAACAAATCAGATAACTATTTATCTTGTCAAAAACAGGTTGTTGATTTAGCAAGATAATATATATGGTCAAATTATCAAATCACAATTAGCATGAAATGCATAGATACAAATTGTCAATATATTAAGATTAATATATCTTTACATTTTAACTATATATTTATGTACATTGACAATAAGTACAAACAATATGTCGTTTTTATCTTGTCTAATTCGTTGGCAATATGATATAGGTAAATGAGCAAGATTATTTTTAAGAGTGTAGTCTCTTTGCAGCCATGTTTCCACTTTGCAGCACGGGGAGCTGCTCGATGGTGGCAAAGGATGTTGGCCCTTAAAAGGGCCGTTTTGGTTTGAGTTCAGTTTGATTATGCCACAGAATCACGACCCTCTCTAAAAGTAACATCTCTGATCCTGTCAACGTTACGTTTTTCTTCAGAGTCATCGAAGATTATTGCACTGGAACTTGTCATTTTAATTACTTCTGTTAGGCCTAATTCAGTAAAGTTACCAAAGAAACACTAATACCGGTAACTGAATACTGTAATATATTGCAATACAATAAAAGTCAGGCAGTAATAACTGCTTAAACAGGGCTGCGACCTGCAAAGCTAATGACTAACGCTGGATAAATTATATTTTTCTTTTATATGTGATTAAATCACAAATATTAAAAAGTAAGATAGGTTTAAAGATTTGCGTATAAAATTGTTATAATTTCGTATTGGACCCTAAATATTTGCATGCAAGCTCAGAATTCAATTCTCTTTTGAATGATATATTACACTAAAGTGCATGTCTGGCAGTTTTGGCTGGCCAGGGGGGGGGGGGGGGGGGGAATCATTATGTAACACCCGGTAGACTGAAGGTAATACTGTGTGTTGTACAACGGTACCGGTAAGGCTAAAGGCAACGGTAAAGGCTGTATGTGTGCAATAAAGATAGTCCTGCTGTCCTGGTTTTATTCTAATTATTTATTTTGTTTAACTTGTTTTCTTGAATTTAACAAAATTCTTTATTAGGGTATTTAGATTTAAAATGCTGAAAATAAACATAAACATAAACGCCCCCACTCGAACCACACAATTTGGAACTGAAACGCCTTCCCCGAATAAACGCCTTCCCCGAATAAACGCCCTCCTCGAATAAACGCCCTCCTCGAATAAACGCCCTCCCCGAATAAACGCCTTCCCCGAATAAACGCCTTCCCCGAATAAACGCCCTCCTCGAATAAACGGCCTCCTCGAATAAACGCCCTTCCCGAATAAACGCCCTCCCCGAATAAACGCCTTTCCCGAATAAACGCCTTCCCCGAATAAACGCCCTCCTCGAATAAACGCCCTCCTCGAATAAACGGCCTCCTCGAATAAACGCCCTCCCCGAATAAACGCCCTCCTCGAATAAACGCCCTCCTCGAATAAACGCCCTCCCCGAATAAACGCCTTCCCCGAATAAACGCCTTCCCCGAATAAACGCCCTCCTCGAATAAACGCCCTCCTCGAATAAACGCCTTCCTCGAATAAACGCCCTCCTCGAATAAACGCCCTCCCCGAATAAACGCCTTCCCCGAATAAACGCCTTCCCCGAATAAACGCCCTCCTCGAATAAACGCCCTCCTCGAATAAACGCCCTCCTCGAATAAACGCCCCCACAATTGGCAATTTATAAACTTAAACGCCCAGACTCTTACTCGAGTAAATACGGTATCCCTATTGCTCTCATTGAAAAACGGATTGTATGAAATTATGAGTGAATATCGTGACTAACCGTTCCCTAATACCTCATATTATGGTGTAATACGCAAGCACCGATGCACCGGTGTAATACGTAAGCACCGATGCACCGGTGTAATACGCAAGCACCGATGCACCGGTGTAATACGTAAGCTCCGCACCGGTGCACCAATTATCCTTGGCTGGATGTCACGAAAAGTTGCAAAAAGTAATAAGAATTCAACTTCTAAAGTTTGAAAGGCCTGGCTTTAAATATTCTACCAATATTCTGACTTCAATTGATAGCAATTGGTATAGAAGATGCATGAAAATAAAATTTCTAAAACCATTAACTTTGAGTAAAAATTACGTACCGGTACGTATATTACGGTATATATTCTCTTGTTTCAGAAACACTGACAGGGTTGCCACTCTATTTCAGTTTCAATATCCCATCTGACTTTTCCCTGACTTTGTAAAAATATCTGACTGCAGGATGTCCACTATTTTTATAGAATATATTGTCCGCTTTATCTTATTGAATAGCTTATTATATTACAAATAAAATTACATAGAAATAATTAGCGAGTCCTTCTATTAAGATATTGGCAAACAACCACAACACACATCCATAACATTGACAAAGAAGCAAATAGAGTTTAATAGATTTAGTGAAAAGGAATGGCGAGAAAAAGCGAGCAGAGAAAATTATACCCATTTTCGCTTATGACACCTTGTCCTGTATATCAAATTCCACGACTTTTAACTGATTTGTTCATTTTTTAAACGAATTTCCTGTCATTTCAAGAAAAAATGAAATTCCCTGACTATTCCAGGTTTTCCAGGCATTCCAGATGAGTGGCAACCCTACATTAGATCGAGACTTAACATACTTCGTTTATAAGTGCATCGATTTTGCATTTCGTAATACAGACTTCGTATATTGTTGTTGTTGTATACTGTAAATGTTTAAAAAATAGTAATGGATAATTACTTTTTAAGCTGGACCTTGCAACTAAAAAAGATCAACCAAGGTACTTAAAATGTGAAATATTAGGCAGTGGTGGTAGGACGGCAACCACAGTGTTTACTTCGTGGTCGTTATGGTAACCCATTGTTACTATTTCGTTGACTTGACGTCTTACCGAAGAATCTAATTGGCTGTAAATGCTCTGAAACGGTATTCCGTCGCCATTCGCGAAGCTTCCAATTCACGTTGAAGTTCCTTAGCCTGAAAATTGAAGAAGTTTTTATATCAAAATAAATTGAGCTGAGAAAAACTGTATTTTTTTTAGCAATACTTAATATAATATTCAAAACAAAACTTTTAATAAATGTCAACTCATGAGTATACAGAAGCTAAGACGCCATTTTCAACTCGAACACATTTTTTCGAGCAGAAATGTTGGCATTCCTGTAGGCAGAGTGTAACACGTTCGTGTAGCCTTTCCGCAGAACGAAGCTCAGTTCTGAGACACAAATTAAAATTGAGCGATTCTCACAAAATCTGATTTAATAAATTTAACAAAACCGCCAATCAATCAAAGAAAGGGGCCTTTCTTCAATCTGCCTGCACCCCAACCAAAAGAAACAGACGGTAATCAGTATGTGAGATTGACGACAAGGCAGGTATTGACACTGAATTTGTATTTTATAAATCAACATTGTATGAGTTGTAGGATTTACATACGAGTAAACGTGTACGTGACATGTGGCATACGAGTAAACGTGTACGTGACATACGAGTAAACGTGTACGTGACATACGTGTAAACGTGTACGTGACATACGAGTAAACGTGTACGTGACATACGAGTAAACGTGTACGTGACATACGAGTAAACGTGTACGTGACATACGTGTAAACGTGTACGTGACATACGTGTAAACGTGTACGTGACATACGTGTAAACGTGTACGTGACATACGAGTAAACGTGTACGTGACATACGTGTAAAGTAGCACTTGTCAGTGTGATGATCCGAGTGGCTTTGTTACACGAACGAACATTAGTGAGTGAGTGAAAATAAAGCCACGAGGATCATAACACTGTAAAGTACTTTGCAACAAGTATGTATGTAGTTTTATTCCAAAATTTTAACATTACGAAATGATTGTATTTGTATTATAAGTGATAGAAACTGCACAAATTAAATTAGTTGCTGTATAAATAATTGTAAAAATGACATAAATTATGTTATAAAAATAAGTTGCTTATATTTATGGTGGCGTTTTGGAGCTATGTTATAATAATATAGCTAGGCCCTACTGGTTATTAATAGCTATACCCCGCCTACCGGTAGGTAATGCAGTAGGCCTATCTGGCTGTCAGGCAAATTTCCACCTATTGTTTACGTGGTATCCAATAACGGCGTTAAGTAATGTCCCCTTAGTGGCCATTACTTAACGCCGTCATGGGATACCACGTAAACAATAATACCAAATCAAATATAATACTAAATGTACAGACCAATACAATGCTGTAATGTCCTCTAAAGTTGTAAAGTTCTAAATAACAACTCGCTGTTACTAAAGGAGTTGAGTAATGTTACAATTTTGGAATAAAAATATATAAATTTACAATATTTACCGCTCCCTATATAAACTTACAATATTTACCTCTCTCTATATAAACTTACAATATTTACCGCTCCCTATATAAACTTACAATATTTACCGCTCCCTATATAAACTTACAATATTTACCGCTCCCTATATAAACTTACAATATTTACCTCTCCCTATATAAACTTACAATATTTACCGCTCCCTATATAAACTTACAATATCTACCTCTCCCTATATAAACTTACAATATTTACCGCTCCCTATATAAACTTACAATATTTACCTCTCCCTATATAAACTTACAATATTTACCGCTCCCTATATAAACTTACAATATTTACCTCTCCCTATATAAACTTACAATATTTACCGCTCCCTATATAAACTTACAATATTTACCTCTCCCTATATAAACTTACAATATTTACCTCTCCCTATATAAACTTACAATATTTACCTCTCCCTATATAAACTTACAATATTTACCGCTCCCTATATAAACTTACAATATTTACCTCTCCCTATATAAACTTACAATATTTAACTCTCCCTATATAAACTTACAATATTTAAATCTCTCTCGGCTGCCACCATCTCTTGAGCAGCAGTACCTTTAGGATTTCGCCGTCTCTCATTCATATTCTCTATATGTTTGGCCAACTTCTCTTGTACAGCTCGTTCTCTCACGAGTTCAACTGAGTCAGTGTCTAGTCGTTGGTGAGTCCTTAGAGCTGCATGGCGAGAACGGATCTCTTCCTGTAAAAACGAGATATAAACTAAATACAATAAAGGGAGAATTCAAACTGGAATTATATATAACTATTAAAATTACAGAGATGAGATGCAACAGGGTTTACCGAGATGTACATCGAGTGTAGTATCAGGAGTCGGGCGGAATTACATTTTTACCGCAACCGGAACCGGAATGAGACCAATTTTACCGGAACCGGAACCGGAATTTTTTGTACAAAAAGTTCAATACAGTTAAACTTGAAATTTACGAGTGCATTTAGGCAATGGAAACTTAAAACAATGAAAACAAAAATCGACACATTTTCCAGTAGGCTTTCAGTTTAGTTTAGTTAGAGTCAAAAGTTTAATGATGTTAGTTTTAGTTAGAGTCAAATATCTGAGTCTATCTGAACATTCAGATGATTGTATATATAGTCAATTATTGAATTCGAAGCCAACAAAGTCTGAGATGTATAAGTAAAACTGTGCGTTAATTGACTAAACATATAAAATATATAAATCATAATTTTCAGCTATAATTTTGAAAAAAAAGAGATGTTTGTGAAAAAATGCGATTAATCTCACTTGCTTCAAAAAAGTATAGTTCCGGTATACCAATTCCGGTTCCGGGAACCGGAACTGCTAATTCCGGCCGGAACCGGAATTCCGCTCGACTCATTGTAGTATAGTATAGTGTGGTGTCGAGTACGACTGTACTAACATGTTACAGCTCGCCTGTCGGTAACTTATACGTTACATTACTGTGCTAGAAAATCACCTGTGCTATATAATCATGTAAAGTGGTACATTACACTTACAAGTTCTAAATATTATACTATTGCAAAAGACGTAAATTATTTAAATTGTAGGTTTGCCGATGAACGTCAGCAAATAACGATACGGTAAGGCCGACCGACCGACCTACGCAATCATTTGGATCAGCGTAATGTAAAGAGTTGGAAATAACCGAACCTTAATAATGTCTGTCTTCCGTTGAAATAAACTGATATCCTGACCGTAAGGGGCGGTGGCTACAAGTCTCGAACATGAGACATGCCGAAAAAAATTATTTAAAAATGTTATTTAAAAATTAATTTTCAGCTGAGAACCAGATGAATAACTTGCCCATCTTGGTCAATTATATGGAAAATTAATAAAGGAAATAAAGCTACTTTATTCTCCTGCAATAATATGAAATTTTAGTCCATAAATTTGCCTTTTATCCTCTGTAAATCGCTGTTGAACTTCCTTGTCGTCTACAAGATTTACGACTTGCGCGTCTCCCAAATCCACATATTTCCCATCTTCCTGTTTCCTATATATTCGGGACGGCCGACGACCGGATTACTCATCGTTCTCTTCCAATCCTCGTAACCAGGAAGTTCTCGACGCTAACACGACGTCCGTGACTGCAATGGATTTAGCGTGCCTCTTGGCACGATAAGCTCCTAAAACGGCTTTGAATCTCTAATAATTCCCCTTTTCCATTATTGCTTTGGTTCCCGGCTGTCATAAAAATATTTCCCACTAGCACACGGTCCTTCAATGACTTGTTATTTACGGACATCCACAACCCTTCAAGATAGTGCAAAAACACAGTGATTTCTGTTCTTCCCAAGATGTATATTGCTCCCTTCTGGCATATAAAAATAGTGAACTGTAACACCATAGAAAACCTCTGGGATGAGGAAAAAGAGAAACCGGGCGAGGGGTGCTTTGGGTCCGTTAGGATCCAAAGTATAGCCCTAAATATTAAAAAACAATCCTAAATATACAGAAAAATACAGTATTTTTAGTCGTTTCGTTTTGCTAAATATACTCTGAAAAAATATAACCAAAAGGTTATCGTAGAAAATCGTAATAAACTTGGTGCAGCTTCACGCTATTGGAACTTGGTGATAGTGCAGAACACCAAGTTTCCATCCGAGTCCAAACAGGGGTGGGACCGATTGGACGCAAATGGTTAGCTGTTACTTTGCCCTCAAAACTATAGTCGTCGATCCTGGCGAGCCTGGGATGAACTGGTATAGCCAGCGAACAGAGCGCACAAGCACCACCGTAACTGACAGAGTCAAAGGCTATAGGGACACTGCTACTTTGCCCCCAAAACGAAATAGTCGGTCCTGAAAGGAACAAAGTAGCCAGTGGACAGAGTACGCGAGCGCTCTGGGGCTAGTTAGCCAGAGATCCCAGTTCTAGGCGGTAACGTCTTACCTTCCCAGCTACCGCGAACCCGCTAAGGCCGGCCTGGGAAGAAAGAAGTCCAATACCTAGAAGAGCCTAGTTTAGTTGCCGAGGCGGCCAACTATGAAGGATGGCTTTTGTGACTGACTTTTCCATCCAAACCCATTTTAAACCCGGTGTGCGGTCAATAAGAAGTTGACCCCTAATTATCACCTAAACACAGATTGTCTTTCTTGTGCAGTGATTTTACGTTCAACCCATGTAAATTATAATTAATATGTGGTTGTTAGACTGACCAATAAACGATTACTAATGAATGGCAATAGAGTTTGATGGTTATCAATTATTCCTTTGTTAATAACTGGGTGAGATTAATAGGTGGGTGAAGGTTGGCGTATTAAGGGGCCAATGAGAGAAAGGAGGGAGGTTGTGTAGCGACCGACCTCCTTCATTGGATAGCGATAATTTGCAGGGGAGTAGCCGGAAATATTGGTTGGAATTGTGGGTGAGGGCGGTTAAGGATGTCTGGGATGGAAATATGTTGTAATATTGGATATTAATGGAATAAAATATTACGATGGGAAGGGGGGGAAGGGAATAATTGTGTAGGGATTATAGCATTTTTAAATCAGAATCATGACGGAGTGTATTTCTGTATGTTTGACTATACGGAGGCGCGAGAAATCGATTACAGTGACCTCGAGGTCGGGTTCTCTTTACGCTGTAACCATCCAACACTTGGGCCGTATGTTTGTCGAGTATTTTAGAGTCAACTTATAGCAGATGTACCGCTCTTTATGACGGCGCTTTAAATCCCGCCAATAACATGTATTTTTATGTGACACTTTATCTCCCTAGGCAGATAAAGAGCAATCTTATTCCCCTATAATACAGATAAAATAATTTATTTACAGTTCACGTTCTTGCTTTCTGAACTCGTGACGGGTTTGAATATAAAGCTTATTTTACTTCCGGTAGAAAAAATATAACTTTTTATAACTCACCGTGCGGCTAAAGGAGGGAGACCTTTCCTGACCACCCGTCTGTGGTCCTCTTGGGACTGGGGTTTATGGAAGACTGCGGTGCGGGACTTGAGTCGCATTCCTGGGTCAGCAGAACTGGAAATATATAAAAGTAAAATAAACTTAGCATTTGTTAAGGAATGTGTTAAGTTCTGCCTTAATGTGGGGATGGAGAGAGTCCTACTAGGGTACTTTGTAACCCCCCCCCCCCTCATCTATAAACTCACTAGGTGCGCGTAGGAACTCCGTCGTTTGTACGGGAACCGAACAAACGAGTGTTATAACTGGTCCAATCCTCGCTCTCATCTGATCCAGACTCGAATACCTAAAATAATAAGAAATGCAACAGATTGATAGAGGGGATCCAAGTGAAACAAATAAAATTAATTAATTAAATAATTAAGACAATAAAGACTGGGTTATTTTACGGTTTTTTCCGAAGAACGAAGACTATCTTGGGTGATTCTCACCGAAAGTGGCCAAATAGAACTGAAATATTCCTGAAATTTGAACTCCATTGAAACCATACAAAACTATATATATTCTGAAAGCATTTTTTAAGGAGAATTCAATGGTGACAATCTCCGAGATGTTAGATAAAATCTTAAAGAAATAATCAAGGTAAAGTATGTGTCCCGCCTGTAATGGTTTGTCCCTCCATGTAATACGAATTTTTAGGCTGTAAATTGCCCCTGTAATGCATGTCCCAGCCCTGTAACAATATATTCATCTATTGGTAGGCCTACCGTGTAATGCGATGTCCCCACGTTGTAACAATATAATAGTCATGTACGTATGTATTTAGTAAATTTTCCATACATAACTTTTTAGTAAGTTTTCCGAGAAAGATAAGTTTTGTCAAAATTGTGTATTATTTTTAAAAATTAATATAATCGACCACAGAAAAGAAACCAAAATCAGACAATTCCAAACTATTCGTAAGTTGCTACAATAGCCTAGAAACAAAATTAGTTCGGACAGAGTGAATTCGAAATTCAATAAACTTCGAAATTATATAAAGTTTTCATTCAGACAAAAATTGGAGAGAATCAATAATTGAGGGGTAAAGTTCAGCATCCGACATATCAAACCCTGTAAAATCCAAAATAGCGAAGTCTTTCACTGCACTTGAATGCTTCGTACATAATAGTTCGCATGGTGGAAGGCATGGTTTCGTGTTTCCATTTTGTAAATTTAACGGACCATACATAATTAATCTATGTTAGTAGAATGGTACGGTGTAAGTTAATTAAAACAGAAAAGTTAAGTCCTGAAATTAAATGACCAAATACAGATGCTTTTCAAATTTCCCACCAATTAGTGTGCCATAGAATCAATACTAAATTTCCCATTACAGAGAAGGGACAGTCCCTCACTGTAATGGCATCTCGCACACGTAATTTGTGGGACAATTACAGGGCCATTACATGGAGGGACAAATTGATCTTGATATTGAATGTGTAGGGAGCACACTTTAATATTGAAGTTGGAAGTAACAATGGCTGTATTGCCCATGTTTTAATCTGCTATAATAACTTTATTTTGTTAATTCAAAATGTTACATGCAAATTTATATGCAGAATTAGTAATGGAAAACATGGGACAAAACATCTTGAACATACCGGGTTTGTCACATATAGATGTTAAAATCTCGGCAACTACTGGATCGTTTTCAATAAGGTTTTTTTTATTGTGTTCTGTAATAATTGAGGCTGGATTTGCGCATCATCATACCGACTGATAACTTCTTATAGCTTCTTTCGAACCTCTATTTAACATTTGGGACATTACAGGGGTCATATTGAAATTTAATAATATTTTATGCTGTTACTGGAACGGAAGTATTTGTATCCTCCAAAAACTAATCTGAGAATGTAGGAAAATTTTCAAGCTTCCGAATGATATATAGTTTGTACACCAAGGACCATAATGGGGTCATTCTACTGCTCTCTAAATGTTATGCAAATTCTTTAAACAAGTGTTAAAAATGCTATTTTTTAGCGTTTGACAGAGAAATATGGTAATATGCAGGGATTTTTCAACCCTGAAAACATGATGAGCAGAATTTTCAGGCCAAGTTTCATATATAAAACATTTTACCGTTTAAAAATTCACCAATCTAAACAGAAATTACGTTCCGGACAATTTCTAAGTCGGTTTTGGCCACTTTTGTTGAGAATGACCCCTTGTATATTAATGATTAAACTAATTCATTCAGTTATGTCTATTTTAGTATTTTTCGATTGGACTTCTATTCTAACCTGCAGATCGCTGAAACTGTTCGATATAGAACCATTATTGTTCCCTTGGTGACCCTGTCTAATTATCACCTTGTCTGCCTCCCGCAGGTATTTACAGATAAAACGGGTTCCTTTAGCTAAAACCTGGAAGTGATCAAATATAAATAAAATAAGGGAGACGACTCAATTATAGCTATTTCCTGTGCGCCACACTTACTCCCCTAGTCTCTCTCTATCCAATGAATTTTTTAATCAATAATTTACTGAAATAATTAATAAAAATATTATTTAGGCGTACTTTGGTCAATTAGAGCGTTTAATTATTAATTATTTATTATTATATTAGTTTTACTTGCTGGGCTGGGAACTCGATAGGATTGGAGCCGATATTGAGTCCGTGTAGAGTCCGTATCCTACCCAGCGGGGTGGGCAGCTGGGTGAGTCGGTTCCCGTCCAGCAGGAGGCAACGCAGACGCCGCAGGTAGCCCACGGTGTCCGGCAGGTGGGCGAGCTTGTTGAATCGGAGATCGAGCCAGCGCAGGTTGGGCAGATCGGCCAACAACTGACTCGGGATCTCGGAGATGAGGTTTCCATCAAGATAAAGATGCTGAGGAGATAAAGTCAAAAATATTTAATTAAATCCGCGAAACTACTTTATTTAACTATTAAAGTTTATTAATTTAACTATTTATTTAACTATAAAGCTATTTACATTATATTCATAAGATCATAACCTCTCATCTACGTGGTGGTGGAATATAATACAAATACAATACACTAAAAAGCAAAATACATTTCGAAATATTTTAAAGATTTCTGACTTTCGACCAAAAGGATAACGTGGAAGCGAAGGTAAACCGAATCTCTTCTCTCTTGGCTGTTACCTGAATCGCGGGTATGGCGGCACTCGCAGGAGGCCACTCGCTAGAAGCATTCCCATGTCGATGAATTGATCTGGGGGCGAAACGACAACTGCCTAGCTGCAATATTTAATCAAACCAGGAACCCAAACCATACAGCTAGATGTTAAAGGAAGGATCCACCAACTCTTCGTGAAATATGTCAATAAAGGGTGACAGACCGAACGTAATCAGGATCGAACGTAACATAGTTTTTACGAATCGAACGTAACCTTAATTATGTTACATTGGATCCATGGTGGTTCTGATTGTGTGCTACTCTCCAACTAGTGTTGCCCCTGTAGAGGAGGTGGAAAATTTCTACCACAATCTACAAGCAGCTACTGATGGAGTGGATCAGCATGCATTCTTAACATTCCTGGGAGACTTTAATGCAAGTCTGCATCAATCACCTACATCGCCCTGGGTCTATAGCAATAGTGTTAACCGAAATTCTGTCCATCTTCAGGATTTTATCTCTGGAAATGGATTGTTTTCGGCTGGAACCCAGTTCAAGAAGCGAACTGGAAAGCTATGGACTCATAGTGGACCCAGTGGTCACAAGTCCCAGATAGACCATATATATTCCGTTTCGTAGGAAATACAGGAGCTCTATACAAGACTGTAATGCATTTACACTTCGACCCTTCTCCAGTGATCACCGCCTTATTGTGGCCAAGGTAAGACTTAGTCTGCGTGCTAGCAGAACAACGAAATCTGCCTTGCCGCGGCATGACTGGTCATCTCTGTTGCAAGTGTGAGAGTGTGAGATCCAGCTTCACACTACAGCTGAGCAACAGGTATGAGGCTCTTGCCTCTGAGGCGGCAGATCACTGTGAGGGCTATACTGCCTTTACAGAAGCAGTTAAGTTAGCAGCTGCAGAAACAGTTCCTGTATACCCCCGAAACAGGAAAAGGGCCCCCTGGACTGACAACAAAATTGAGAAGTGCCGAAATGACCTCTACAAGGCGCAGAAAGAGTCCCGACTCAAACAGACTACAGCGGCCAAGAATGCAGTTAAGGCTGCATCTAGGTCCCTGAACAGGCAGTACTCTGTTAATTTACAGGAGCTAATAAACCAACAGGTTGATGCCATCAATGATGCTGACGACAGCAGGCAATCATCCCAGGCATGGAGATCGATCAATCTGCTTACTGGGCGGAAAAGCCAACCAACCACCAAGGTTAAGGCTGAATCACCAGCTGTTCGCATCAATTGTTGGAAAGCCCACTTTGAAAAGCTCCTCAATAATGACAGGGTATTGCCTGATAACTTTATAGAAGTAAAAGTGTCTGAGTCTGTACTCCCAGATATACCCATTGGCGATATCTCCTTTGCAGAAGTGAAGGCTGCTGCAAAGAGCATTAAGACCAATCGTGCCAGTGGAGTAGATGGTGTTCCCCCAGAGGTCTTTAAAATACCTGAGTGTTTAAAGCTCATCTATCCCATCATAGTAGACATGTACCGAACAACAAGAGTCCCACAAGAAATGGAAACAAATAAGTTGGTGCCAGTTCCCAAGAAGGGCAACCTAACACTCTATGGTTCTTTTCGGGGAATCTCATTGATCTCGATTGCTGCAAAGCTATACAATAGGATTCTATTACATCGCATCAGGGATCCCATTGAGAGACTGCTCCGTGGAAATCAGAATGGGTTCCGTAAAGGTCGTGGGACCATGGAGCCCATTTTGGCACTTAGAAGGATAATTGAAGAGTTATCAAAAAAGAAAGACAGGCATCTGGCTGTTATCTTTGTTGACTTCTTCAAGGCCTTTGATTCAGTCTCTCGCTCACGTATGTTCAGCATACTTTCATTATATTTTTATATGCGGATACGTGCAGTAAGATGTTGGGTGATCTCGATATCAATAATGATTTTATTAATTGTAGGGATGTAAACTGTGGTATGCACCGTACCCAGATAAATAACCTATATAGTAAACTTACTGATATTCTTATTAACTCTGCTGAGGCACATATTAAGAAATTGCCTAAGAAGTGTGATAAAAAATGGTCTCACATTCCAGGGTGGAATGATTATGTGCGAGATAAGCATGATGATGCGAGGAGTAGTTTTAAGTCGTGGCGTGAGTGTGGCTCGCCACGTCAAGGTCAGGTGCATGTAGATTACATGCGCTCCAGAGCTGCTTTTAAGAGGGCTGTTAGACATTGCAAAAAAGATGAACAGAAAATACGTAATGATAAAATGGCAGATGCATTGCTGTCAGATAAGAGTTCTAAGGATTTTTGGGACCAGGCTAGGAAACATACCTCTAATAATAGCAGCCCCCCGCCGACTAAAGTTGGGGGTGCTCTGGGCGCAGCTGATATCAGTGAAATGTGGAGTAATCATTTCTCGGATTTATATAACTGTGTAGATGATGATTCTGAGAAAGGCTATGTTTTTAATAAGGTACAAACTGAGTTACATAAAAAGTTATTTGCAGAATCTGAAGTAGTTACTATTTCTGAGGTGCTAGATTCTATCAATAGTCTAAATACTGATAAGGCCGCTGGGCCTGACCAGTTAACGGCCGAGCATTTAATTTATGGGTGCAGTCTCAACTTATTTAAAGTACTATCGGTTCTATACACTGCTATCTTTGTGCACGGGTACTTACCAAGTGGATTAATCGACTCGGCTATTTTTCCTATAGTTAAAGATAGGACGGGTGATATCACTTGTAAGGATAATTATAGAGGTGTTGCCATTTCTTCTGTACTGGGTAAAATTCTAGAACGTATTATTTTAATAATTTAATAATAGTTAGATACAACAGATAATCAATTTGGATTCAAAGCTAAGTTGGGAACTGAAACGTGCATATATGCCTTGAAAGAGGTAATTAATTATTATCTGACTAAGAATAGTCCAGTATTTGTATGCATGTTAGATGCGAGCAAAGCATTTGACAGAATTAATCACTTTGGTCTCTTTCGCAAACTTTTAGATAGGGGGATTCCTGTGTACATAGTTAGGCTTCTTATTTTCTGGTATAGAGAGCAATACATGTACGTTAGGTGGGCGGGGCATAAATCTGGTAAATTTTTGGTTACAAATGGTACGAAACAGGGTGGGGTCCTTTCCCCGATTCTATTCAATGTATATATGGACGGTTTAAGTAGGGCACTTAATGAGACTGGGGTAGGGTGTCTAATAGGGGGTACAAGGGTGAATCATTTAGGATATGCCGACGACTTGTGTCTTTTATCGAATAGTTTATTTGGGTTACAACGATTAATTAACGTAGCTGAACGATTTGCATTTTTTAATTCTATATTATTTAATATGAAAAAAACAAAATGTTTATATTTCGTTCCCAGGAGCTCAGGTCATTGTATTTTTGGTGATGTATATCTATATGGTATTAAAATTGATGTAGTTGAAAAATTCAATTATTTAGGGCATATAATTCATAGTAGTGCAGATGATGATTTTGACATAAAGAGGCAAACACAGTGCCTGTACGCCAGAGGTAATCTATTAGCTAGGAAATTTGGTGCTTGTAGCAATAAAGTAAAGCTAACACTGTTTAGAGCATTCTGTTCAACAGTTTATTGTAATGCTTTATGGGCTAAACGAAATTATTCAGGAATTGTGCATAATAAACTCAGAATAGCGTATAACAATTGTTTTAGGTTACTTTTTCATATTCCGAGAGTAACAAACGGTGAACCAACTAGTATTAGCAGCGCATTCGGGCAATTTAATGTTAAAATGATGGTTCATATTAGATACATGTCAATTGTAAGTTTATTTAAAAGAGTTGATAAGACTGATAACAAAATATTGAGTACAATTACTAATGTATGCCGTCTGGACAGTACATCCAGAATAAGGGAAATGTGTGACCCTAAGACTTGGGTTTAAGTTGTAATTTTTTTATCATTTTTGGTCATATTTTTTCGGTTATCTGTTTTGTTTTGTGTATTTTTACTATATTGTTTTATAACCAACCTTTATTGTGCTTTACGTTGTTAGCCTGACTGTGTATATTCTGTTTGTTTGTATATGTATTAGTACAGTATTTTTATGGGCCAACTGGGCCTGAAATAAAGCCAATAATAATAATAATATTATATGGGATTCCTGATGAAATTATTGCAGCAATCAGATCAGTATACGATGGTTCGACAACATTTGTGTCTACTGTTGACGGTGACACAGAACCATTTGAAGTGTTATGGGGCGCCCTCCAAGGATACACACTTGCACCATTCTTGTTCATTATTGTGGTTGACTATGTTCTACGCATGTCCTTAGATCATCATAATGATGATGGGGTGATGATAACTCCACCTACTGGCTCCAGAAGTCGAGGAAATCCTGCCAAGTACGAAGTACCTAACTGATCTAGACTTTGCTGATGACTTAGGAGTACTCTCAGAATCATTAGAGGGAGCCCAAAGGCTCCTCAGCTCATTAGAACATGCTGCTTCTAGTGTTGGTCTTTTTATTAACTCCAGAAAGACCAAAATTCTGACAGTTAACTTTGAAAGTCCTCAGCAAGTCTCTGATCGGATGAGCATAAGCTCAAAGGATGGTATGCTTGAGCATGTGGACGACTTCTGTTACCTGGGATCATGGATCCGGAAATCAGGTGAGGACCTTCGAATACGTAAGGGAAAGGCATGGGCAGCCAAGAATAGGCTTTCCAGGATTTGGAAGTCACCGATAATTAATCAGAAACTTAAGGTCCGATTATTTAGAGCAGCAGTAGTTCCAGTACTCCTCTATGGGAGTCCAGGCTGGGCTCTAACTGCTGAGGACACCAAATCTCTGGATGGCACATTCACAAGAATGCTACGCCGGGTTCATTGTATCAAGTACAATGCACACATCACCAACCAGACACTATATAACATTGGAGGTGTCTCATTGGTTCCCCCAAGCTTGACACTAGAACAAAATCGCCTCCGCTTTGCAGGACATTGCTTTCGCCGTGAGGACCAGCCAGTGCATAATCTTGTACTTTGGCAGCCTCATGGAGTGAATAAGCATGGTGGACAGCCCATGACTTTCTTGAGACGCATCTTAAAGGACACTGGCCTTGAAGATGCGGATGATCTAGCAAATGTCATGGGTGATAGGGAGTTGTGGCGGTGCAATTTTGTTGACAAGCCGGCACAGCATTCTTAAAAATGCAGCTGCAATGCAGCATGCCGATCCTAGTAGGATCGAACGTAACATAGTTTTTACGAATCGAACGTAACCTAAATTATGTTACATTGGATCCTATAACTATGTTACATTCGATCTACAAATTACTAAGACCGAATGTAACATACATTTATTTCAGTTGTGTTTTGATTTCAGGAGTTAACCGTTGAAATGCTTCGTTTACTTACATGAAGAAACAGTTTGGTGTTGGTGAGTACAAAACAAAGACCCAAGACCCAATTAAGTAACCTGCATAATCTTGTAACATGTGTTAACTTTCGTTTATTGTTTTGGTTCCCCCAACACGCCTCTGTAACCTGCTCCTTTAAATCTGTAAATGGCAATGTTACATTCGGGCTTAGTAATTTGTAGATCGAATGTAACATAGTTATAGGATCCAATGTAACATAATTGCAGTTACGTTCGATACGTAATAACTATGTTACATTCGATCCTGATTACGTTCGGTCATGTATCCGTCAATAAAAGATACCGGAAGTTCCCGAAATTAAGGGAAACTAATAAAAGATACAGTTAATTTCAGTATTTATACCTCAAGTTGAGTCAACTGATCCAAATTCTTCGGTATTTCCTCCAACTTTAGATTGGACAGAATTAGTTCCTTGGACCCCGTCTCCAATGCCGCCTTGATAATCTCGACAGCCGTCCGCTGTCCCGATGAGATTTTAGGCAACTCTAAATCGTATTCGTAATCTACAATACAAAAGGGGAAGTAAACAATATAATAGTTCGCAGTTTGCGTTATTGGCAAAAAAAGCAGCACATTTCTACACAGAAAGCTTTTCCGATATAGATGCAAAAACTATAAAGGCCGGAGGCACGGGGTAAGCTACTGCTACACCATATTCCTGTATTCTGTTATTGGCTTGTGGAAGCTTGAAGCTCTGAAGGTAAGGTAGGCATGTAGGCTACGCACGCCAGACAGCTACCCGCTAGAGAAGATCCATACCAAACTAGGTAGACAGGGCATTCCCGCTTTCAGGAACCATCATTCAATTGAATTAACCTTATCGTGACTTGAACGCAAACAGAGCAGCAGTGAAAGACCAAAGACCTTTTAGTATCAAGTTCAGAAGTTGTTTTTATATAGGAATAGAATCGCTAGAATTGCTGAATTGTGGATCAGTCATCCTGTTAGAATACAGGAATATGGACGTACAGAGTAACGCTGTAACGGTACGCAGTCCTGCAGTCAGGCAGTACGGTACCGGCTGACCGGTACCCGCAAGCCAGGTTGGAATTTATGTAGAGTTTGCTCAACATGTGTGGCGCGCATTTAGGATCCTGGCGCGAAGGAACAGGGGCGTGTGGCGCGCATTTAGGATCATGGCGCGAAGGAACAGGGGCGTGTCTGCGTGTGGCGCGCATTGAGGATCCTGGCGCGGAAATGGATGTCATGTATAGTAGCAAAATGCACTGGCATGGCAACATATTCAGCCACTCTACTTAAAATGATAACGGTCTGCCAGTAGAGCCTATTTTTAAAAAGAGTTAGGCCTAGGCCTTAAAAATTTTCGCTCCCTTCGCTCGCGTTTGTGTATTATGCCTGCCTACTGTACGCTCTACTCTTACAGTCTTATTCATCATTCTAATAACTATAATACTGTAATAGGTGCATTTGATTACAGTGATATTTTATTACAGTATATTTGTTTATTAACCTATAGAAGTAGTTCCGTGCCTTGAACTGTTTTGCACTCCGACATTATGGACAAACCGACAGATTGGGCATTGAAGGTACCGGTACTGTACCGTATCCAATCCACGTTAATCATCATGGCCAAGCAGGCCAAAGTTTTAATGTCTTTCAAAATATGAGTTGTTTGAAAGGTTTTTCAATTGTTCACAGCACACCAATATAGCCTAAAACCACGATTCAGCAGATTTTCCGAGCTCGCGACACTCCGATTTAATTCAAAATCACATCTGTAGTGTAGGGAAAAAATAGAACATGAGAGTAAAAACCCAAGCGATCATTTTGTGAACATCCAATGATATTGCCTGTTTTATAAATGCTCTAAGTTGTTATGGGATGTTCTGTTTGATTGGTTGTTGTGTGATTTACTTGCTAATCTCAGAATCTTTGCCAGTATTAAATGCACTAAATCAACAAGTGATCAATGTAACTTAGTAGTTTACATTTAAATATTAGCAGTATGCCGGTAGCTCTACATGTACTCTCAGACTCTAACACACTTACCTATGACGCTATGAGTGATTGTTTGCAGTGACTGACGTAATAATGAAAGAATGCAGGAATGTACT
The DNA here is from genome assembly GCA_032718475.1 of Nemertoderma westbladi. Taxonomy (NCBI): domain Eukaryota; kingdom Metazoa; phylum Xenacoelomorpha; order Nemertodermatida; family Nemertodermatidae; genus Nemertoderma; species Nemertoderma westbladi. The sequence goes on along the minus strand of JAUCBJ010000212.1, from coordinate 6,903 downwards.
TAAGAATATAATACAATTGATGGACTCTTGCTCTACAGCTCTGTTCTAGGGTAGAGGCCAGGCCTCTTTACATCTTTAATCTTTGTAAAATACTGTCATATCGTACAATACAGCAGTAACTGGACATTTAATGTAGGTAAATAATACATAATACAGTAGGCCCTAATAATGAATTGTGAAAAAGATTATTATACGTGTAACGTGTACCGACAGACCGATACCCATTGCGAGAAAAGATTTACAGAGAAAAGTAATATGATCCGACATCGGAAAACTGCACATCCCGACGACGTCAATGTCGACGAAAATGTCAATGTCGTGCTCTTTTTACCTTACATCTTTATTCCAAAATAAATAATAAATATAGTACCGGTACGTAATAAAAATCATTATTATTCTATCCATTATCCTGCCACAGCAACCTGCTCCTTTCCCTCACTTAATAATTATCATTGCTAATTCGCCGGAATGTGCTTTTAATTCACCAAGATAGGTTTTCGAACCCCCCCCCCCCCCCCCCCCCTCTCAGCCCCTCCATCATGCCTCCTGTGAAACATATTGACTCCTACTGTATATCTGTACACATTGATCAGTGCTTGTGGGGCGAGCCACGAAGTTGGCGGAGCCTTAGCGAATTGACACTGTTAGGGGGTGGGTCAATTTATGCAAATAGTTGTCGTCGTCGTCGTCGTCGTTGTCGTCGTCGTCGTCGTCGTTGTCGTCGTCGTCGTCGTCGTCGTCGTCGTCGTCGTTGTCGTCGTCGTCGTCGTTGTCGTCGTCGTCGTCGTTACGATTTTGACATGCTAATAACTTTGTCGGATTTCAAGCTGCCAAGTTGAAAATTTGTAGGTATCAATATGAGCAAAAGTTGAGATTTTTGAGAGACTTTCAGACACCATCAGTGCAATGGTCTCCCGCTAGAGGGCCACATGTCTAAACATTAAATGACCTCCCATTTCTTTGCTTTTAATCCGTTTAAGCTGAAACTTGGCAGATATGTATTAGACCATTAGCTGTGACTTTCAAAGGAGGCGAATCCATCTGCAGTTCTCCAGTCTGCCGCTAGAGGGCCAAAGGTCTGAAAGTGAAATCGTTGTCGTCGTTACGATTTTGACATGCTAATAACTTTGTCGGATTTAAAGCTGCCAAGTTGAAAATTTGTAGGTATCAATATGAGCTAAAGTTGAGATTTTTGAGAGACTTTCAGACACCATCAGTGCAATGGTCTCCCGCTAGAGGGCCACATGTCTAAACATTAAATGCCCTCCCATTTCTTTGCTTTTAATCCGTTTAAGCTGAAACTTAGCAGATATGTATTAGACCATTAGCTGTGACTTTCAAAGGAGGCGAATCCATCTGCAGTTCTCCAGTCTGCCGCTAGAGGGCCAAATGTCTGAAAGTGAAATCGTTGTCGTCGTTATGATATTGACATGCTTATAACTTTGTCGAATTTAAAGCTGCCAAGTTGAAAATTTGTAGGCATCAATATGATCAAAAGTTGAGACGTTTGAGAGACTTTCAGACACCATCAGAGCATTAGTCTCCTGCTAGAGGGCCACATGTCTAAACGTTAAATGTCCTCCCATTTCTTTGCTTTTAATCCATTTATGCTGAAATTTGGCAGATATGTAATAGACCATAGGCTGTGGCTTTGTAGGGAAACTAATCCTTCCTTCTTCAGTTACCCAGTCTCCCGCTGGAGGGTTAACGTTTTCCGGGAAAATCTTCTCCTATGTTTTTATAATCCTTTCGAGTTGATACTTAGCATTAACTCATTTCACGTGCTGCGCGAAGGCCCCACTTCGTGTTGATTTAGTGTATTTAATACTGGCCAAGATTAGCAAGTAAATCATATAACAACCAATCAAACAGAACATCCCATAACAACTTAAAGCATTTATAAAACAGGCAATATCATTGGATGTTCACAAAATGATCGCTTGTGTTTTTACTCTCATGTAAAAATAGACGGTTGACCAAAAAATTTTAAAATTTTCTTGCTCGCTACGCTCGCAATTTAATCACATCTGTATTTAAAAACAGTCGGTTGACCTACTATCTGAATATTACAGTATTACTTGTACGCCTATTCATGTTTACATTTCTGCAAAATTTTCTTGCTCGTTGCGCTTGCATTTTCATGTTAAAATACTGTAGGAGTGGCAGAGTGGGTCTAGGTCTGTCTGTCTGTAGCGTAGGTACTGCAGTATTAACTGATAAATGATTACTGGATTAGGCCTACAATAATTGCAAAATTTAGTGGTCAATCTTTCAATGGTTGGCGCGCATTGAATGTCAGAATGTCATGGCTGGCGCGCTTTTCGTTTAACCAGAATCCGAGTGGCGCGCTTTTTGTCAATATTCCATATAGGCCCGCAAGCAGCTGATCAGACCCGTCCGGTATTTTTTATTTAAACTTACCCTCAGAATCGGCCTCTGTTGGTACCTCAACTGCCTCCACAAAGTCTTCGTGACTGGAATTTTCAGTGATCGCGATCACATCATCGGTCATCATCACTCCAGCACTCCGTTATACAGTCTGACAGTAAGTTATACTACCAGACTATTACTGTACCGGTACTGTCAGACTGCTGGACTGTACTATTCCCATAGGGCAGTAGGGCCTAATTCGCTTTCCACAACTGACAACTCCTGAACTCTAAAACCCCAACAATTAGCAATAAGCCTAGGCCTACCTAAATACACCAGTAGGGCTGTAGGGTACTGCAATATCAGAATACTGCAGAACTCGAATATGCAATGCTGTTCCTACAGCTGTACAGATTGATTGATTGATTGATTGGTTTATTTATTTTCCCAAATAATACATAATTATAACAAATACATTACATAATTCACAATAAAATGGGCAGGAAGACTGCTTAGTAGCATAGTGCTAGTTAGCGCAGTATCCTGTTAGGTACCGGAATATATAATACATACTAATTATAAATAATACATAATAATATAACATAATAATACTAATAATAATTGGGTAGATACATCTTATGATAATGTGCAAGCAACTACAGGGGAGTAGTATGCTAAACACCGGGATTAAGACAGTGTCTGCCATAGTCTACCATGTTAAAGAATTTGTCGAACGGCTCTTGCCCCGCCTACTTCCCAGTTAAACATGGGTATGTGTTTCATATATGGTTGCCATAAATAATTCGACATGTGATACATATATGTAAATGTTACAGTGTTGTCAAATGTGATCCATATGTGGAATGTTCACATGTGATACACATATGTTTTTTATGTGACAAGTGCGACAAAAAGAGTAAAAATTTAAACTGAGACCGACCAATCACTGGTGTGGGTCTGCATTTCCTATAGAGAGGAGGGGCGGGGGGGGGGGGGGTAGCCTACCTCATTACCTTATCCTATCCAATTCCTACACCCTATCCTACGGCCCTTCACCTACCCTATACATTTAGAAAAGGAAGCATCGGAGTATATATGAAAATACTTAATCCATAGTGATATGAGAGTATCCTTAATAGATTTTGGTGATGATCCGTAAATTCGTATTCTATTAGTTAGATTTAATTAAGTTATCTAATTTCCAGCTATAATAGATTATTCATTTTGATAAATCTTCGAAAATTAATTAATTCTAAGATCATATAATTGCTCATATGATATTTTATATCTAATTTTAAGACATCTTTTCCATACAACATATATATACCACATATGAATCATATGTTCAATTTTTTAACGGGATAAGAACTGCAATAGGCCTGCCTACCTTACGGATGGTATTGTGCATGTATGTTATCTGCCTATGTCTGTACCCCTTACTGATACTTAGCAGCGCAGATGACAATGCACAACCACAACCTGACAAGTGAAAACCACCATACAGCCAAACATATGTTTGTCTAATTATGTTAATACAGCACTGTACAATGCACATGCACAGCACAATGTGCATAGTGCAAGGCAGAAAGCAGGCAAGGCAAATCACACACTGCATCACTGAACAATTGAGTGGACTATGATAAGCGGTAGGCTTATGCAACGCATTATGCTGTTATGGGTAAAATATAAAATAATTTAATCAAGGACCCAACGTGGCTCGCCCCACAACCCTCAACCTCGCATTCCACCTTCAGCAAATATAAATATTATAATACCCGATTTTATTAAAATAATAACTCCCTAATATGTGGCTGTGTAATTAATATATATATCTATTTTATTTATTTTTACTATAATGTGCTTCCTATTACCAGATTACTGTATTAATTTATATAAACTACTTATTTTACTTATCCGTTGGATAAATTAAATGCCCTTATATCATAAAATAATTTGCGATTCACTAGCTAAACTGCAAGCGACTACTACTAGGATCGGCATGCTGCATTGCAGCTGCATTTTTAAGAATGCTGTGCCGGCTTGTCAACAAAATTGCACCGCCACAACTCCCTATCACCCATGACATTTGCTTGATCATCCGCATCTTTAAGGCCAGTGTCCTTTAAGATACGTCTCAAGAAAGTCATGGGCTGTCCACCATGCTTATTCACTCCATGAGGCTGCCAAAGTACAAGATTATGCACAGGCTGGTCCTCACGGCGAAAGCAATGTCCTGCAAAGCGGAGGCGATTTTGTTCTAGTGTCAAGCTTGGGGGAACCAATGAGACACCTCCAATGTTATATAGTGTCTGGTTGGAGATGTGTGCATTGTACTTGACACAATGTACCCGGCGTAGCATTCTTGTGAATGTGCCATCCAGAGATTTGGTGTCCTCAGCAGTTAGAGCCCAGCATGGACTCCCGTAGAGGAGTACTGGAACTACTGCTGCTCTAAATAATCGGACCTTAAGTTTCCGATTAATTCTAGGTGACTTCCAAATCCTGGAAAGCCTATTCAAGGCTGCCCATGCCTTTCCCTTACGTATTCGAAGGTCCTCACCTGACTTCCGGATCCATGATCCCAGGTAACAGAAGTCGTCCACATGCTCAAGCATACCATCCTTTGAGCTTATGCTTATCTTTGAGGTTAAGAAGAAAGATTGCAGGATCAGACTATGAAATGCCTATCATTTTAAGAATGTGTCCCACCACCGGCCCGCAAATGCAATAAACAAAACAATTGGACGATCGACTATGGTTACTTCAATTTAGTCATACAGCCTTCACAGATCATTTAAACCGTATAGCAGGCCTATGTATTGATTATACATATGGTTAAATAGCCGGTACTTTGAAAATACAGTATAACAAAAAATATAGATTCAACGTATTATACTGCTGATTAAAACGATATTTGTTCTTAATGCAAAAAGCTGGGTAGTGACATCAACAAATTCCGCATCCCCCCTCGCTATTCTTTTCTGTACATGTATTACTGTAAGGCCTGTATTACCATAAGGCAAACATGTGTGCAACATATAAAATCCATGTACTGGATTACACAATTACGAATTGAATAGTTTATGGATTTAAATTTAACTAGGAGTCTTGGCTATGGCTATTTCACATATGCTCGACATATATTATTCACATGCGCATTCTCACACATTTATTTATGATAAATTCATATTGTGCAACATATAAATACCATAAATGGCGATACACACATTCTAAGTGTATGTATCACCGCATGCGTGACATGTATTATTCATACATGAGCATAAAAACCTAATTTCCAGACACACCTATTCCATACAACATATATATACCACATATGAAACATAAGTTCATGTTTAACTGGGTTACTATAATTACTATTGTTGCCCCACCCACTTACTATGGTTACCATGGTTACCATTCTTGCCCCCCATGGTTACTATGGTTACCATTGTGCATATGTAACATATGTCACCACTGTGTATATGTGACATATGCGGTATAAGGCCAGTCCACAGACGGAAGTAATTTAATTAATTCGTGTCTACCGGTCGGCGTTTGACCTTGAACCGCAATAGGTAAAACCCAATATAGTAAGTGGGTTGCAGACGTTTGTTATAAAGTGAACAAACCCATAATATTACACCTTTAATTACAGTTGCAACAGCTCATCTCCAATTTATTTAATAAAGTCTTTAACATGATAGACTATTACAGACGCAACGACTAAAAAAAGGTGAATAAACACAGACTAACGGCGGCTACCAATATTGTCAAGCAATAAGTTGTGGGGGGCGAGCCGCGAAGTGAGAATAAGGTATTTATAATATTATTTTAATTTGATTATTCTACCTATGGGGGCGAGCCATGAAGTGAGTTCTTCCTCATCCACAACATCATTACCGCTACCACCATCACCCGACATCCCCTTCATTCCTTTCCAACATTGAAAAAATGGGGCGAGCCATGAAGCGAGTGAAGCCTTAGCATATGGGTGCCATTAATGAGTTGTGGGGCGAGCTACGGCGAAGTAAGGTTATTGTATTTATAATATTATCATTATACCGACAAATTTGATTATTATACTTAAATCCATCACCATTACTATTTTAAAATTTCTTCCACCACCTCACCCATTTATCCCACTATCCTCGCTATCTACATCCACCGCATTATTACCATTACCACCACCACCACCATCACCCAACACCTCCATCATTCCTTCTAACATCTCAATCCTTTCTTTCATCACCTTCTCCCGCGCACACCTCTCAGCTTCCCTCGCTCTCCTAACCCCCTCAGCCTCCATCTCCAACTCCCAATCTTCACCCCACGCGCTGTTCTTTCTCGCCTCTTCCTCCAAATAATGGTTCTTCTCTATCTCCTCCCACTTGTTTCTCGGATTTAACAACCTCTCCAACCGCGCTTCTTCTTTCTCCCTCGCATACATAGCCACCAATATTGCTTCATTCTCCTTCGCTATTTCGGCCGCCACATCCTCATCTTCCTCCTCTTCCACCTCTTCCTCCACATCCA
>JAUCBJ010000210.1:0-52291 GCA_032718475.1 Nemertoderma westbladi | reverse complement strand
GCCCTGCCGTTTTGGTTTGAGTTCAGTTTGATTATGCCACAGAATAACGACCCTCTCTAAAAGTAACATCTCTGATCCTGTCAACCTTACGTTTTTCTTCAGAGTCATCGAAGATTATTGCACTGGAACTTGTCATTTTAATTACTTCTGTTAGGCCTAATTCAGTAAAATTACCAAAGAAACACTAATACCGGTAATATATTGCAATACAACAAAAGTCAGGCAGTAATAACTGTTTAAACAGCGCTGCAACCTGCAAAGCTGATAACTAACGCTGGATAAATTATATTTTTTTTTATATGTGATTAAATCACAAAATATTAAAAAGTAAGGTAGGTTTAAAGAATTGCGTATAAAATTGTTATAATTTCGTATTGGACCCTAAATATTTGCATGCAAGCTCAGAATTCAATTATCTTTTGAATGATATATTACACTAAGTAAATGTCTGGCAGTTTTGGCTGGCCAGGGGGGGGGGGGGGGGGTAATCATTATGTAACACCCGGTAGACTGAAGGTTACTGTGTGTTGTACAACGGTAAGGCGAAAGGCAACGGTAAAGGCTGTATGTGTGCAATAAAGATAGTCCTGGTTTTATTCTAATTATTTATTTTGTTTAACACTAGAAGCCCCAAGCGGTCATTTTTGACCGTTTTGCAAATTCAAATCGAATTATCTCTGCTGCTATGTATTGTATAAATATGAAATTTCTTGACTTTTCCGGGTTATCCTTAGGTAATCAAAAATGAAAAAGAAAATAAAAAATTTCATTTCGTTCTCTCAAAAAATTGAAATATCCGAAAAGCCCCATAGGGGTCAAAAATGACCGCTATGGTTAGATAGTGTTACGCACAGTATTAGTGAAGTGGTAGGTAAGTGAAATTAAGTTTATTGCAGGTAGGCTCAGTCTGCTATACCGTAGTACAGTAGTAAGTATCCCAGACTCGCCTTGGTAGCTTAGTATATTTTGTGGGTTTCTATCCGATCGGATCCGCTCTGATCCGTTAGGATCCGACCCGCCCTAATACCAGCAATAGTCCACCAATCAATAAATTGTTTTTAGTAACATAGTTTAAAATATTTTCGAGAGTGGTAATTTTAAATAGGTAATTTATAATATTCATTCAGGCAATGTGGACTGCAAGACCTGCAGTACTGCCCTACACACCACTAACCTGGCCAAAATAATGGTAGACTACGGCAGTGGGATTCACTAGGGTTTGTGATTTTGTGACAAGATCAGTACCGGTACACACGACACAGATACCTACTGTAAAGGTGAAAGATATTAGGTACCGGTATCAGTAAGAGGATTTCACCATGGATGCCGTTAGAAAAACCTATCCATTGCGTCAGCGGACAAGAGCAGCATCCGACACTACCAGCGGTAGTAGTACTGCTCCTGCAAGCGAATCTGCTTCTACTTGTGGGGATTTGAATGTCACGCGACAAACCCCATTTGAACCACTACCTGTACCTGTACCGGAGCTGGCACCGATAATGGTAGGCGTACCAGTAGGCCCAGAAGAAAGTGGTGATGAATACAGTTGTAGCGGAGATGAAAGTAGCGAGAGGGAGAGCGACATCAATTGTGAGTTTCTTGGGTTTTCGAGCTCGGATTCGGATGAAGATCCTATCTCTGAATCTGATGATCCAGACTCGGGCGCATTGATGGGTAAGGATGGGACGAAGTGGTCCGTTCTTGAGGCAGGTGAATGTAAAGGTAGAGCAGCTGCACGTAATGTTTTCAAGGAACGTGTTGGTGTCAAACCTTATATAAAGAATAGAGTATCAGATGAATATACAGCTTGGAAGGAGTTTATTTCTGAACCAATTCTCAACACTATTTTGAAATATACGAACAAATTTGCTAAAGAGAAACTGAAAGTAGATCTCAATTTGACTTCTGTAGAACTGGAAGCTTTCATTGCTATACAATATGCCCGTGGATTTTATGGCAAACATCTGCCAGTGAAGTTACTTTGGGCTAACCACACAGGGATAAATATCTTTCGGGAAATTATGTCTAGAAATAGTTTTTCTCTAATAAAGCGCTGCTTTGCTTTTGATGACAGAGTTTCTAGGCGAAGTGGTATGATCGCAAGTGCAGATGTATTTTACCCCATCAGAGAAGTGTTCGATATTTTCGTTGAAAACTGTAGTTCAAAGTACATTCCGAATTATTCACTAACTATAGATGAGCAATTACTACCCTTTAAAGGAAGGTGTAAATTTATATCTTTCATGCCCAAGAAACCCGATAAGTATGGGCTCAAATTTTGGGTCTTGGTTGACATGGCGACTAAGTATGTTGTAATGATAATCCCGTATTTGGGTAAAGAAGAGTCGAGAACTCTGCCGCTGGGTGAGGATGTTGTGCTGAAGTTGATGGCCGGTCATTTCAATCGGGGCTATAATGTAACCATGGACAACTTCTTCACTTCCCTTACACTGGCGTCCAAACTGTCAAATCTGAAAACAACCCTCGTTGGTACAATGAGACAGAATCGGCGAGAACTGTGTCACAACGAGATGCTCAAGAAATCTGGTGGCGATTTGTTCGAAAGTAGGTTCTTCTGGAACGAAGCAAGTTCTGCTCTGGCAGTGTCTTACCGATGTAAGAAGAACAAATTCGTTGTCTTACTATCGACTCTGCACGACAGTGCGATAATAACGGATACGAAATCGAATAAAAAAATTCCTGAAATTATCGAATTCTATAACGCAAATAAGTGTGGAGTTGACATCTTTGATCAGATGAGTCGGGTCTATACAAGGTCGACGTTGGCCAATGGCTGTCTGGGCTAATATTCTGGATATTGCGGGAATAAATTCTTGGCTAACTTATAAGGAGTGTGTTGGTTCGAAGATTTCTCGCCGTACATTTCTGTTTCAACTCCTCACTGGTCTGTCAAAGTCATATATCGGTCAAAGAACATCAGGTAGTCCTGAGTTGCCAATGGCAACAGCCGCCGCACCTGATTGTTTGGTGGCGACCGACTGTGTTGCCAAAGTCTCATTAAAGAGGCATCAATGTCACACACAGGGCTGTGGCAACAAAACGAATTTAACTTGTCTAATGTGTTGTCATCCCCGCTGTGGGAATTGTATTACTGAACAAGTAAAATACGTCCGTGTTATTTGCAACGACTGTCACAACGACTGATTCTACTCTATAGAGGTATATAGCTATATACACTATACAGTATAACGCCTATCTATAAAATCTGATAGAAATATCAGTATGTTTGTAGGTAGGATACCAATTTAGATCTTAATTTGAATAATATTCATCGGTCAAATTTAATAAAAACGTAAAATTAATAACATTCATTGTTAATAACAAAAATAGTATATATATGCTGTTTATAGATATATAATAATATATATAATATATATTTCTATATATTATATTTTATTATTACATATGTATAGAATATATGCTATATATATACTAATATGCTATCTCTGCGGGTGTAACAAGCCAATTTCATTCTGATTTCAAGTGGCGGTCAAAAATGACCCCTGCGGGGCTTAAAGGGGGTCAATTTCTCTGGGGCTTCTAGTGTTCACTTGTTTTCTTGAATTTAACAAAATTCTTTATTAGGGTATTTAGATTTAAAATGCTGAAAATAAACATAAACATAAACACCCCCACGAGAACCACACAATTTGGAACTGAAACGCCTTCCCCGAATAAACGCCTTCCCCGAATAAACGCCTTCCCCGAATAAACGCCTTCCCCGAATAAACGCCTTCCCCGAATAAACGCCTTCCCCGAATAAACGCCTTCCCCGAATAAACGCCTTCCCCGAATAAACGCCTTCCCCGAATAAACGCCTTCCCCGAATAAACGCCTTCCCCGAATAAACGCCTTCCCCGAATAAACGCCTTCCCCGAATAAACGCCTTCACCGAATAAACGCCTTCCCCGAATAAACGCCTTCCCCGAATAAACGCCTTCCCCGAATAAACGCCTTCCCCGAATAAACGCCTCCCCCGAATAAACGCCTTCCCCGAATAAACGCCTTCCCCGAATAAACGCCTTCCCCGAATAAACGCCTTCCCCGAATAAACGCCTTCCCCGAATAAACGCCCTCCTCGAATAAACGCCCTCCTCGAATAAACGCCATCCACGAATAAACGCCTTCCCGAATAAACGCCCTCCTCGAATAAACGCCCTCCTCGAATAAACGCCCTCCTCGAATAAACGAATGGTGTAATATGCAAGCACCGATGCACCGGTGTAATACGTAAGCACCGCACCGGTGCACCAATTATCCTTGGCTGGATGTCACGAAAAGTTGCAAAAAGTAATACGAATTCAACTTTTAAAGTTTGAAAGGCCTGGCTTTAAATATTCTACCAATATTCTGGACACTGACATCAATTGATAGCAATTGGTATAGAAGATGCATGAAAATAAAATTTCTAAAACCATTAACTTTGAGTAAAAATTACGTACCGGTACGTATATTACGGTATATTCTCTTGTTTCAGAAACACTGACAGGGTTGCCACTCTATTTCAGTTTCAATATCCCATCTGACTTTTCCCTGACTTTGTAAAAATATCTGACTGCAGGATGTCCACTATTTTTATAGAATATATATTGTCCACTTTATCTTATTGAATAGCTTATTAAAATACAAATAAAATTACATAGAAATAATTAGCGAGTCCTTCTATTAAGATATTGGCAAACAACCACAACACACACCCATAACATTGACAAAGAAGCAAATAGAGTTTAAGAGATTTAGTGAAAAGGAATGGCGAGAAAAAGCGAGCAGAGAAAATTATACCCATTTTCGCTTATGACACCTTGTCCTGTATATCAAATTCCACGACTTTTAACTGTTTGTTCATTTTTTTACACGAATTTCCTGTCATTTCAAGAAAAAATGAAATTCCCTGACTATTCCAGGTTTTCCAGGCATTCCAGATGAGTGGCAACCCTACATTAGATCGAGACTTAACATACTTCGTTTATAAGTGCATCGATTTTGCATTTCGTAATACAGACTTCGTATATTGTTGTTGTTGTATACTGTAAATGTTTAAAAAATAGTAATGGATAATTACTTTTTAAGCTGGACCTTGCAACTTAAAAAGATCAACCAAGGTACTTAAAATGTGAAATATTAGGCAGTGGTGGTAGGACGGCAACCACAGTGTTTACTTAGTGGTCGTTATGGTAACCCATTGTTACTATTTCGTTGACTTGACGTCTTACCGAAGAATCTAATTGGCTGTAAATGCTCTGAAACGGTATTCCGTCGCCATTCGCGAAGCTTCCAATTCACGTTGAAGTTCCTTAGCCTGAAAATTGAAGAAGTTTTTATATCAAAATAAATTGAGCTGAGAAAAACTGTATTTTTTTTAGCAATACTTAATATAATATTCAAAACAAAACTTTTAATAAATGTCAACTCATGAGTATACAGAAGCTAAGACGCCATCAACTCGAACACATTTTTTCGAGCAGAAATGTTGGCATTCCTGTAGGCAGAGTGTAACACGTTCGTGTAGCCTTTCCGCAGAACGAAGCTCAGTTCTGGGACACAAATTAAAATTGAGCGATTCTCACAAAATCTGATTTAATAAATTTAACAAAACCGCCAATCAATCAAAGAAAGGGGCCTTTCTTCAATCTGCACCCCAACCAAAAGAAACAGACGGTAATCAGTATGTGAGATTGACGACAAGGCAGGTATTGACACTGAATTTGTATTTTATAAATCAACATTGTATGAGTTGTAGGATTTACATACGAGTAAACGTGTACGTGACATGTGGCATACGAGTAAACGTGTACGTGACATACGAGTAAACGTGAACGTGACATACGTGTAAACGTGTACGTGACATACGTGTAAACGTGTACGTGACATACGAGTAAACGTGTACGTGACATACGAGTAAACGTGTACGTGACATACGAGTAAACGTGTACGTGACATACGAGTAAACGTGTACGTGACATACGTGTAAACGTGTACGTGACATACGAGTAAACGTGTACGTGACATACGAGTAAACGTGTACGTGACATACGAGTAAACGTGTACGTGACATACGTGTAAACGTGTACGTGACATACGTGTAAACGTGTACGTGACATACGTTTAAAGTAGCACTTGTCAGTGTGATGATCCGAGTGGCTTTGTTACACGAACGAACATTAGTGAGTGAGTGAAAATAAAGCCACGAGGATCATAACACTGTAAAGTACTTTGCAACAAGTATGTATGTAGTTTTATTCCAAAATTTTAACATTACGAAATGATTGTATTTGTATTATAAGTGATAGAAACAGCCCAAATTAAATTAGTTGCTGTATAAATAATTGTAAAAATGACATAAATTATGTTATAAAAATAAGTTGCTTATATTTATGGTGGCGTTTTGGAGCCATGTTATAATAATATAGCTAGGCCCTACTGGTTATTAATAGCTATACCCCGCCTACCGGTAGGTAATGCAGTTGGCCTATCTGGCTGTCAGGCAAATTTCCACCTATTGTTTACGTGGTATCCAATAACGGCGTTAAGTAAATGTCCCCTGTCCCCTTAGTGGCCATTACTTAACGCCGTCATGGGATACCACGTAAACAATAATACCAAATATAATACTAAATGTACAGGCCAATACAATGCTGTAATGTCCTCTAAAGTTGTAAAGTTCTAAATAACAACTCGCTGTTACTAAAGGAGTTGAGTAATGTTACAATTTTGGAATAAAAATATATAAATTTACAATATTTACCGCTCCCTATATAAACTTACAATATTTACCTCTCCCTATATAAACTTACAATATTTACCGCTCCCTATATAAACTTACAATATTTACCGCTCCCTATATAAACTTACAATATTTACCTCTCCCTATATAAACTTACAATATTTACCGCTCCCTATATAAACTTACAATATTTACCGCTCCCTATATAAACTTACAATATTTACCTCTCCCTATATAAACTTACAATATTTACCGCTCCCTATATAAACTTACAATATTTACCGCTCCCTATATAAACTTACAATATTTACCGCTCCCTATATAAACTTACAATATTTACCGCTCCCTATATAAACTTACAATATTTACCGCTCCCTATATAAACTTACAATATTTACCGCTCCCTATATAAACTTACAATATTTACCTCTCCCTATATAAACTTACAATATTTACCGCTCCCTATATAAACTTACAATATTTACCGCTCCCTATATAAACTTACAATATTTACCTATAAACTTACAATATTTATCTCTCCCTATATAAACTTACAATATTTACCGCTCCCTATATAAACTTACAATATTTACCGCTCCCTATATAAACTTACAATATTTAACTCTCTCTCGGCTGCCACCATCTCTTGAGCAGCAGTACCTTTAGGATTTCGCCGTCTCTCATTCATATTCTCTATATGTTTGGCCAACTTCTCTTGTACAGCTCGTTCTCTCACGAGTTCAACTGAGTCAGTGTCTAGCCGTTGGTGAGTCCTTAGAGCTGCATGGCGAGAACGGATCTCTTCCTGTAAAAACGAGATATAAACTAAATACAATAAAGGGAGAATTCAAACTGGAATTATATATAACTATTAAAATTACAGAGATGAGATGCAACAGGGTTTACCGAGATGTACATCGAGTGTAGTATTAGGAGTCGGGCGGAATTACATTTTTACCGCAACCGGAACCGGAATGAGACCAATTTTACCGGAACCGGAACCGGAATTTTTTGTACAAAAAGTTCAATACAGTTAAACTTGAAATTTACGAGTGCATTTAGGCAATGGAAAATTAAAACAATGAAAACAAAAATCGACACATTTTCCAGTAGGCTTTCAGTTTAGTTTAGTTAGAGTCACAAGTTTACACTGAAAAAACACAACCGCGGTCTTTACAAATACCGTTGTTTAAAGTAAAAAACTACGGTAAGACAAACATAAACCAGGGTTTCATATTGATTTTTTTTCATGCATTATCAAGTGGCACTATAACCTCGGTTTTGATTTAGTTTAATTTTAAACCACGGTTTCATTTGCAAAAAATTATACAATAGTTTCGAAAAATAAATATTCGAAACCCATTTAAACTACGGTTTTATGGAATGACCCCGGTTTTCAAAATATTTCACAACAAATCGCGGTTTTTACAAAATACGCGGTTTTAGTAAAAAATATTCGAAACCCATTTAAACTACGGTTTTATGGAATGACCCCGGTTTTCAAAATATTTCACAACAAATCGCGGTTTTTATAAAATACGCGGTTTTAGTAAAAAATATTCGAAACCCATTTAAACTACGGTTTTATGGAATGACCCCGGTTTTCAAAATATTTCACAACAAATCGCGGTTTTTATAAAATTCGCGGTTTTAGTAAAAAATATTCGAAACCCATTTAAACTACGGTTTTATGGAATGACCCCGGTTTTCAAAATATTTCACAACAAATCGCGGTTTTTATAAAATTCGCGGTTTTAGTAAAAAATATTCGAAACCCATTTAAACTACGATTTTATGGAATGACCCCGGTTGTCATTTTATAAATGGTGATAAGTGTTACGAAATACGGCGTTTGTTTGGAATCGGCCCGTTATACAGTAGAAAAGGGGGAGAATTAAGTTAAATTGTATGTAATTGTTAGTTACATTCAAAAAATTGTATATATTTTAGTTAAAGGGCTTAAATTATACCTACGTTCACTTAATAATACTGTATATTTGCGTCCTACTGTATTTTGATTGGATTTCTGTATAAATTTGCTTGTTTGTGTTAAATGGTGCAATGCGGGCTTTCCTAGGCGGTGATTAGTTCTTATCTTGTTATATTTTTAGATTGTCATCATCTTTGTCCGCCATCTTGAAATCCGCCATCTTGAATTCTGTATTAATTGTACCGGTACCTAGTTTTATATTCCGTGTTTGCTGAACGTGTTTGTAAATTTAGTAAATGTTTTGCATACATCAGACTCTGGATATATATAAAATAATACCGCTACTGATTGGTGCTAGTATCAATGAGTTTTAAATGACTGAATCTTGATGGATGCTTAATTGCACCCTGCTTTGCTTGTCAGACTGCTGATTGAGAAGCTTGCACGGCAGTGCTAATAAAGCCAGCATGATAGGCTAAGAAGGGAAGGGGCGCCGGGAGCGCTACCGGGGCGGCGACAGAGAGATGAACGGGATCTGAAATGCGGGGCTGGACATGGGACCGCAAGCATATTGCTGCATGGTATTACCGCTGGCTGACCTTAGGAAGGGAAGGGGACACGTAAAGGGCTCTGTGCCTCCTTCAGTTAATTCGGGTAGTAACCCTAGGGAAAGCTTGCGCGTATTACGCTAATGCCGTAATCGCTAGTGCTGTAGTTATTTGTTTGTATTGTTGGGCGAGACTGAAATATTTGTTGTAACGTTGCAGGACTGACGCTATTGTTACCGGTATTTCTCAACTGTTTTCTGTTTCTCTCTCTCTCTAAATTCATTTGAATCATAAATTAGATCAAATTAATACAGTACCGCAGTACCGGTATCACATATTAGGCTAACTAAAATGTTACAGTAACAGTTACAGTACCGGTAACAGGCAGACAGTTCAGTAGTGTATGGCCCCAACCGCCACGCCCATCTGCCCATAGGGCTTCCTGGAAAACACGCAACGGCGCAACAGCGCAACAGCCCACTAACCAATGAACAACATTGGCGCAACAGCGCAACAACCTAAGATTGGTTTATACATTCCACTCTAATTCCATTGGCTTGTACATTCTGTTGCGTTCTATGACATTCCATTTCTGTTGCGCCGATGGCGCAACAAGCAGAGAACATGAGAAGTTAGGGGTATATCTTTTGCGTAGAGGTATAGCCTACATAGAGGCTTCATGTAGGTATGTGTAGCCTACATGTAGATGCACGTGTAGGGTGAATGTAGGTAGGTGTAGTCCCATAGATATTAATGTAATTTATGTGTCAACTTGCAGTAACGTGATACACGGTCGTCAATCAGGATGTATGGCAATAATCTCTGATCTCCACGGTACAATACGGTACATCAACCTGCAGACCTGTCTGCTGTCAGACAACAGGTTTTACTGCATACTGCAGTACTGTATAAATATCAAACATCGCGTTCTGATTATACTAAAGTCCCTTACTCGTCATAAATATTATGCCCTAATAAATTTGAGTATATGCTAACGCCACGAAAGGCATCGTTCCATTAGATTAACTCGTTCTGATTTATATGTTTATTGAGTAAGAGTAACCTAAACAAGAACAGCCATCATCGCGGGGACTATAGTCTACCAGAAACCCTGACCCCCCTCTGCCCCTCTTTATCTGTTTATCAACCATACATCCATGGGACTTGAACAGTACTTCAGCATTGAAATGTTTTGGACGTTTTGTTTTGAAAGTAAAAATATAGAAGTCTGGAAGTTTTGTTTGTTTTAATTTTTCAGGCAGTCACATTCCACCAACCAGCAACAGTCCCATCCCTTCCCACTATCCCGCGGACCACCACACTGTTTCATTATAAAGTATTCCCATCTCGATGATGGGAATTAATCAGTAATCCGATGGGATTCAAATCCCATCTCGAAGTAACAGCAAAACAATAACACGAAAGTCAATAGCTTTTTACAGTTATATTTGATTGCATTGAAAGGTAATAGAAAGAAGAAGTTAAATTGCATATCCATTAAAATATCATGAAATTGATACGGCAGTTTAGTAGATTAAAACGGCCACAGCAAGATTTATAAAATGAAAAATAAGTAAAATCAGCACAGCACACAATATTATCAATATACAGTAGACATTGAAGACAATATAATAAACAAATACTATAAAAAATATCTACTAACAATCAATACATGATATATATAATATATATAATATATATACATCAGCGACTACCATCGCCACTCTGGTTCAATCAGTCAGTCCGGTATCATTGTTAGCGTTTTGTTGAATTACCCACTCATCCTCAGACCCTCATGGACACCGACGACGAGCTCTAACCCTAACCGTTAGTCGATTCCTCCTTGACTGGAAACATCAGGTTCGGGCCGTTTGGCCCATACAAAGTCATTAGCCTCCATGCCTGAACCCGCAGGATCATAAGATCTACAGTATGTATCGGTATATCGTTCAGTTCTTTTTTTCCTTTGTCAGTACTGTAGCATTGATAGGCTCCGTCTCGTGGGTATTCAGGGGACCCCCCTTCGACGTATTCGCATCTCCTCCTGGTTGTTTCGGGTACCACCGCCCGCCATATGCGCATCTCTTCCTGGTTGTTCCGGGTACCACCCCCGTTCGCCGCATTCGCATCTCATCGAAGAAGTTCGGGTCCGGGTACCCCGTGTAGGCCTATTCATTCATCATTGTTGTTTTTAAAGACCTACCTACACCTACCTACATTCACCCTACACGTGCATCTACATGTAGGCTACACATACCTACATGTAGCCTCTATGTAGGCTATACCTCTACGCAAAAGTTATACCCAGAAGTTAGGCCTAAAAATACAGAAATACATGAAAATACTGGTTATTGCATCAGCTGACAGCCAGTAGTCAGGCTATCAGGTAGTGCTGTAGTGTTGGCAACGCACAGGCAGACTCTTTCATTCCTTGTACAGTTGTATGGTATGTCAGTAGGTGTAGGTCTGCATACAGCAGTACAGTGTATGTACACCCGTGTGCAGCAGGGCAGTGTGTGTGTGTCCCGTCAAGATGCTCTGTTTAGCAGTAGGCTGGCTACCTGTGCCGGTTTTTCATTCCTTGTACAGTTGTATGGTATGTCAGTAGGTGTAGGTCTGCATACAGCAGTACAGTGTATGTACACCCGTGTGCAGCAGGGCAGTGTGTGTGTGTCCCGTCAAGATGCTCTGTTTAGCAGTAGGCTGGCTACCTGTGCCGGTTTCCGTGCAACCATAAGCAAAGTGTAGGTTTGTCTAGTCTGCGCGCCTAACTGATATTATTTAGTGTTACCGTTGTGATTACAACCCGCTGTCTGGCTGTACAGGGCCGGTAGAGAGATTAATAATTCTAGCATCACAATTATCACCATTACCAAGGACTCACTGAGTTTCTACTTTTCTATTCCAGTTCCAAGTGCAAAATGGGTTTACATTTGCATAGCGGATTATTTGTGTTCTGTTTTATTGCCTTGATATCATCCCGTGGAGGTTTCGGATATCCGGAGCCGGGACGATGGACGAAGCAACTCAGTTCGGTTAAAAACTCCACCATAGCGTAGAGGATATTACTTCAAAATAATACACCTCGTTCATCGTGAAATATTTCGAATAAAGCTACACTCTACGGTGTAGGTCGTTATTAGCCCGGTATATGTCGTTATAGCTCTATGGCATCACTATAGTTTGGTATAGGACGGTTTTAGCTCGGTATAGCTCTGCATTGGATTGAATTGAACTCAACTCTCTTTTTATTAAAATTATACAATAAAACAAATAACTAATGAAATCAACAATTTACATTTAAATACACTGAATTAGAAACGGCAATAATTGCAAATAACCACGCCACCAATAACTGTTCACTCTTCTATAACAACATTTTATGTTTTATAAGAACAAAAGTTTATGCATACTGAGTAGAAATACTCTGTTGCGCCATCGGCGCAACAGAAATGGAATGTCATAGAACGCAACAGAATGTACAAGCCAATAGAATTAGAGTGGAATGTATAAACCAATCTTAGGTTGTTGCGCTGTTGCGCCAATGTTGTTCATTGGTTATTGGGCTGTTGCGCTGTTGCGCCGTTGCGCTGTTGCGTGTTTTCCAGGAAGCCTGCCCATAGCGATCTCTACTAAAGGCCAAACAGCCAAAGCTGCAAAGGCTGAAAGGCCATGCAAGCGTGCATACTACAAACTACAAAATTTATGGAGGCTGAACTGTTATTCAGCAATTTCTGTGTATCTACCAGTCTACCGGTGCACCTTCCCCAGTACAGTGGTACAGAAGGCGGTAGGCCCCTAGGGCTAAACTACAACTAAATTCGGGGGAGGGATTCCCTCTATTCCTCTCTATTTATTTTTTGTAAACTTGTCTTTGTTGTCTCTTGTCTCTGACGCTGATGTTGTCTCTGATGTTGTTTCTGATTGTGAGGATCAGGATGTTCGTGATAGTTACCAAGTTGGAGATTCTGTTTGGGTCAAACTTAAGAAACGGGACAAATTTTGGCCTAGTCGAATATGTGAGCCATATGGAACGCCGAAAAGTTCTAGACCCTACTGGGTGTTCTTTTACGGATCCAACAATTATGGATGGGCAGATGGGTTAGCGGAGCCATGGTTTTAAAATATGACAGGGGGGCCGATGATTACACTTCACTCGTCAATTCATCTTCGAATAAACTATTTACTAAAGGTGTTGCTGAGTTGGATGAGGAGCTTGGAAAAATCGTTACATGATGGATGTTGGTTTAATTGAATTGAGTAGGATAATATTGTGTTGGTTGCTGGTTAATAGAATGCATCATTTGCCCTCACACAATGGTTCCTTAAGCAAGGCTCCACGTGCAATTTTTGTTGCAATGCAGTTACAGGATCTTTCACACTACAGGCGCCACTTTTCATATGGAAAACATACAGCAGTACGACCTTTATTACTCAGGCTACTTAGTGATTGGGGTGTTTTGTAGTTTACTGACTTACAGACTGGGATATATTCGTTTGTTTTTTTGGTTAGGGTTTGTTGGTCAGGCACAAGCCATAATTAAAGCAGTAATTAAATCCTAACCCTAAGTCTTGAGGCTCTATTTTAAGAAATTCCACACAATTTCTTAAATTTCTTATTTCTTAAATTTAATTACTGCTTTAATTAGGGTTTGGGCCGCCACTCTTGTAAACTGCGAGGCCCACAAGCGCGAGAAAAAGTGGCGCCTCTAGTGGGATATCCCCAGTTACAAAAGTTGCTCATGTGAAGGGGCCAGCAACATTTTGCAGAAACAAATTTCCGCAACAAAACTTGCTCGTGTGAGGCCAGCCTTATGTTGAGAATAAAAATGCCTGTGAAGTATTTTGGCAAGCAAAACAGTGTTTGACAAAAGAAATCGGTGTCTATCCCACTAAATCGATAAATGTGGTTCAGATGAGCATTATTCTTGATTGTGAGGTAATTTTAATTAGGGATGTATTCTTTTTAATGTGCAATATCTCGAGAAATAATCACTCTAATCTTGATCTTAATCGATCATCGCAGTTCTAATGAGTTAATTTAATTAACCTATGGGTATCAGGTATATACCGGTACCAAAAGTGGGTCATTCAAATTTTTATATTCTTTTTATAATTTATTTTTATATTCTTTTTATAATATATTTTTATATTCTTTTAATAATTTATTTTTATACTTATGATGGATTTTATATTCATGCCAACTATTGCTATTTGGCACATTACAAACGACGTTGGTGGACCCAGTAAACATGAAGAATTTTCAGTAGGCCTAATGTTTCATTAAAATTAACCCAATAGCAGAAGTACGTATGATTATGTGAATGTTTTCAAAATTATAGGGCAAATGATGCTGATGCACCATATTTGTTTAGGTTAATGGTTGGTTGGTTGGGTATATTAATTACTGGTAAAATACTTATCATCAAGTATTCACTGTCGCTATATACACCAGATTTACCCTACTAAGTTGGTGAATTAAGAAAAATGGCAAACATGAATATCAATTATATATCACATTTATTATTATTTTATTGGTTCACGGTCCTTGACATAGGTGACCATTATTACCGTAATGTGTGTGTGTGTGTGTGTTAGTGTGTGTGTGTGTGTGTGTGTGTGTCCAGAGCGATATCTCAGTTATTTATTAATCAATCGAAACAAAATTTGGACAAAAGTTAGATATAGGGATGGCGAAGGCTCATACAAAAAATTGGGTGTCGAGATGGTATTTGTGCGATGTGAGCGCTATATTTGCGTGTTTTCGCATGGTTTAGGAAAAAGCTATCTTGTCATAGGGAACGCAATGAATGATTCTGATATTTGGCATGGAGGTACCTGAATTATTTGTAAATCGATTAACGGAGGCCGATTTTTAAATTTGGACCTACATTATGACCTAATTGAAGATTTAATTAAGGTAATTAATTAGCACTGCTAGTACTGTCTGATTGTCTGCCTGTAGTAGGCATACCGGACCGGTACTACCTGACCACTGTAGGCCTATCTGCCTATCTTCATACTGTCATAGGTCAGTACAGCAGTAGGTCCTAGCCTAGCCCTAGCAGTAAATATAATATTTCGCCATGTTCGCAGGCGACTTCGCACTGACTACCAGTAGGCCTATGCAGCTATGCTATGAGATTAACCGTCCAGTCGTTCAGATGCATATGGTACCGGTACTGGAACGGGTTACGGTTTAATCCTGCATTTGTCAATTACGACAATACCGGTACGACTTTGAGTACCGCTGTACCGGTACGCGGTAGCCTACCGTTACCGGTTGACCGGTAGGCGTAGGCGGTAGACCTACGGTGCGATGGTAGCCAGCCGGTAGGTGGTAGGCTTACCGTACCGGTATAAATGTTGGCGGATGGCGGGATGACGTCGTGTGGCGCGTAATTACTTACCGGTTGCCGGTAGACGCCTACCCAACTCGTAACTGGTGGTCGTGGTCGTGGTGGGATGAGCACAGGAGCATGAGGTCGCCTACGACTGTACGATGGGAACAAGTGAAAAGGAAACATAGGCCTACCCGAACGAAAACGTATTATTATTGTACTGATTAAGTAGGAGGACCGTGAACCTTCCAGGCTTGCCAGCTTGTTATATAGTAAGGTTATCCGTTCCCCGGACGGAATCTTTGCTTATATTCCTGCACTATGGGTGGGGTTATGCCGCCGTTCGTGGGTTAAGACTGAATTTCATTATTTAACGGCTGTATTTTTAATTGGCTGGCAGTTTCACCAATCAAAAAGTGTCAAAATGTTACCACCGGTGTTCTAAAAATATCCATGGTGTGGTGAGTGGTGACTTTTTCTATAACCCCGATTTGTGGTGCCAAAATTTAAAACCGGAATTTAATTAACACAAACCATGGTTTCATAGGTTTTAAAACCTTAGTTTGAGGGACAAACCGTGCTTTCTTCAGTTCTTGGTTTTTAACCCTCGGTTTGATCGAGATTCTACGAATTTAAACCTTGATATTAAAATTTGGAACACCATTTTATTATGGTACCTAAATATAAAACCGTAATTTAATTAACACAAACCATGGTTTCATAGGTTTTAAAACCTTGGTTTGAGGGACAAACCGTGCTTTCTTAGCTTTTTAACCCTCGGTTTGAGAGATTCCACGAATTTAAACCTTGATATTAAAATTTGGAACACCATTTTATTATGGTACCTAAATATAAAACCGTAATTTAATTAACACAAACCATGGTTTCATAGGTTTTAAAACCTTGGTTTGATGGACAAACCATGGTTTCATAGGTTTTAAAACCTTGGTTTGATGGACAAACCGTGCTACCATAGGTTTTTAACCCTCAGTTTGAGAGATTCCACGAATTAAAACCTTGGTATTATAATTTGTAACCTCATTTTGTTATGGCGCCTAATTATAAAACCGTAATTTAATTAATCAAACCATGGTGTTCTAGGTTTTAAAACCTTGGTTTAAGGGACAAACCATGCTTTCATAGGTTTTTTAAACCTCGGTTTGAGAGATTAGCCACGAAATATAACCTTGGTATTTTGATTTGTAACCCCATTCTGGTATGGTACCCAAATATAAAACCTTAATTTAATTAACTCAAACCATGGTTTCAGATACTTTAAAACCTTGTTTTTGAGAGATTAACCACCGTTACTTGCTTGGAAAACCGTCCTTGTAGATAGGATCATAATTAATGAAACAACGGTTTATCTGTTACTTTAACCGCCGGTTTCTTAAAATAACCGGTGTAAAAATACCCGGGGTTATTTTAGAAAACCGGCGGTTTTTTTAGTTAAAACCAAGGTTTATCTTTTTCAGTGTAATGATGTTAATTTTAGTTAGAGTCAAATATCTGAGTCTATCTGAACATTCAGATGATTGTATATAGTCAATTATTGAATTCGAAGCCAACAAAGTCAGAGATGTATAAGTAAAACTGTGCGTTAATTGACTATAAACATATAAAATATATAAATCATAATTTTCAGCTATAATTTTGAAAAAAAAGAGATGTTTGTGAAAAAATGCGATTAATCTCACTTCCTTCAAAAAAGTATAATTCCGGTTATCCGGTATACCAATTCCGGTTCCGGGAACCGGAACTGCTAATTCCGGCCGGAACCGGAATTCCGCTCGACTCATTGTAGTATAGTATAGTGTGGTGTCGAGTACGACTGTACTAACATGTTACAGCTCGCCTGTCGGTAACTTATACGTTACATTACTGTGCTAGAAAATCACCTGTGCTATATAATCATGTAAAGTGGTACATTACACTTACAAGTTCTAAATATTATACTATTGCAATAGACGTAAATTATTTAAATTGTAGGTTTGCCGATGAACGTCAGCAAATAACGATACGGTAAGGCCGACCGACCGACCTACGCAATCATTTGGATCAGCGTAATGTAAAGAGTTGGAAATAACCGAACCTTAATAATGTCTGTCTTCCGTTGAAATAAACTGATATCCTGAGCGTAAGGGGCGGTGGCTACAAGTCTCGAACTCTCCACAGCAAACTGTTTAGCTTTCAAGGCTTTCTGATCGTGACGCCATTGCCGCAATAATTCCTTATCTCTGCGATACAACATAATTACTAAAATATTAATTTATTTACTTTTATTTGCATCTGTTTAAATTTTTCACTCATCACGTGAAGTAATGGCACTTTATGACACCTCAATTAATTAATCATATTAATTAAATAAAGAAATGTTTATTTATATCAATTTAATTCACTATGACTCACCTTTTACGTTGCAGGGCGGCGGCTAATTGGGTGTTATAGTAACGTAGTTTAGCCAATCGGCGCTCCTCTTCAAATTTATCAAGTGGAGTAGGGCCGCTACCACGAGATCTGTAACATAAACATGGCAATTTGGTAAACTTAAGCCTTTAAAATCTAAAAAGTGCAACGGGATATTTCTGTTCAAAGAAATCGTATATTTAGTTCGAAGGAAATTTATAAATATCAACATTAGTTTAAATTGAAGGGACTTTAGTTTTAGCACAGCAAATACAAACAGGGATGGTATAACGAAAGGAGAAATGCCGAAAAAATTATTTAAAAATGTTATTTAAAAATTCATTTTCAGCTGAGAACCAGATGAATAACTTGCCCATATTGGTCAATTATATGGAAAATTAATAAAGGAAATAAAGCTACTTTATTCTCCTGTAATAATATGAAATTTTAGTCCATAAATTTGCCTTTTATCCTCTGTAAATCGCTGTTGAACTTCCTTGTCGTCTACAAGATTTACGACTTGCGCGTCTCCCAAATCCACATATTTCCCATCTTCCTGTTTCCTATATATTCGGGACGACCGACGACCGGATTACTCATCGTTCCTTTCCAATCCTCGTAACCAGGAAGTTCTCGACGCTAACACGACGTCCGTGGCTGTAATGGATTTAGCGTGCCTCTTGGCACGATAAGCTCCTAAAACGGCTTTGAATCTCTAATAATTCCCCTTTTCCATTATTGCTTTGGTTCCCGGCTGTCATAAAAATATTTCCACTAGCACACGGTCCTTCAATGACTTGTTATTTACGGACATCCACAACCTTTCAATATAGTGCAAAAACACAGTGATTTCTGTTCTTCCCAAGATGTACATTGCTCCCTTCTGGCATATAAAAATGGTGAACTGAAACACCATAGAAAAACCTCTGGGATGAGGAAAAAGAGAAACCGGGCGAGGGGTGCTTTGGATCCGTTAGGATCCAAAGTATAGCCTCAAAATATTAAAAAACAATCCAAAATATACAGAGAAATACAGTATTTATAGTCGTTTCGTTATGCCAAAAATACTCTATAACCAAAAGGTTATCGTATAAAATCGTCAAAGTTATGGAAAATCGTAATAAACTT
Organism: Nemertoderma westbladi; assembly: GCA_032718475.1. NCBI lineage: Eukaryota > Metazoa > Xenacoelomorpha > Nemertodermatida > Nemertodermatidae > Nemertoderma > Nemertoderma westbladi. The sequence goes on along the minus strand of JAUCBJ010000210.1, from coordinate 33,193 downwards.
GGTGCAGCTTCACGCTATTGGAACTTGGTGATAAGTGCAGAACACCAGGTTACCATCCGAGTCCAAACAGGGGTGGGACCGATTGGACGCAAATGGTTAGCTGTTACTTTGCCCTCAAAACTACAGTCGCCGATCCTGGCGAGCCTGGGATGAACTGGTATAGCCAGCGAACAGAGTCAAAGCCTATAGGGACACTGCTACTTTGCCCCCAAAACGAAATAGTCGGTCCTGAAAGGAACAAAGTAGCCAGTGGACAGAGTGCGCTAGCGCTCTGGGGCAGGTTAGCCAGAGATCCCAGTTCTAGGCGGTAACGTCTTACCTTCCCATCAACCGCGAACCCGCTAAGGCCGGCCTGGGAAGAAAAAAGTCCAATACCTTGGAGCAGAGCCTAGTTTAGTTGCCGAGGCGGCCAACTATGAAGGCTGGTTTTTGTGACTGACTTTTCCATATAAACCCATTTTAAACCCGTTGTGCGGTCATTAAGAAGTTGACCCCTAATTATCACCTAAACACAGTTTGTCTTTCTTGTGCAGTGATTTTACGTTCAACCCATGTAAATTATAATTAATACGTGATTGTTAGACTGACCAATAACCGATTATTACTAATGAATGGCAATAGAGTTTGATGGTTATCAATTATTCCTTTGTTAATAACTGGGTGAGATTAATAGTTGGGTGAAGGTTGGCGTACTGAGGGGCCAATGAGAGAAAGGAGGGAGGTTGTGTAGCGACCGACCTCCTTCATTGGATAGCGATAATTTGTAGGGGAGTAGCCGGCAATATTGGTTGGAATTGTGGGTGAGGGCGGTTAAGGATGTCTGGGATGGAAATATGTTGTAATTAATAGTGGATATTAACGGAATAAAATATTACGGTGGGAAAGGGGGGGAAGGGAATAATTGTGTAGGGATTATAGCATTTTTAAATCAGAATCATGACGGAGTGTATTTCTGTATGTTTGACTACGGAGGCGCGAAAAATCGATTACAGTGACCTCGAGGTCGGGTTCTCTTTACGCTGTAACTATCCCACACTCGGGCCGTATGTTTTTCGAGTATTTTAGACTCTTGTGCCGCTCTATATGACGGCGCTTTAAATCCCGCTAATAACATGTATTTTTATGTGACACTTTATCTCCCTAGGGAGATAAAGAGCAATCTTATTCCCCTATAATACAGATAAAATAATTTATTTACAGTTCACGTTCTTGTTTTCTGAACTCGTGACGGGTTTGAATATAAAGCTTATTTTACTTCCGGTAGAAAAAATATAACTTTTTATAACTCACCGTGCGGCTAAAGGAGGGAGACCTTTCCTGACCACCCGTCTGTGGTCCTCTTGGGTCTGGGGTTTATGGAAGACCGCGGTGCGGGACTTGAGTCGCATTCCTGGGTCAGCAGAACTGGAAATATATAAAAGTAAAATAAACTTAGCATTTGTTAAGGAATGTGTTAAGTTCTGCCTTAATGTGGGGATGGAGGGGGTCCTACTAGGGTACTTTGTAACCCCCCCCCCCCCCCCCCCCCCATCTATAAACTCACTAGGTGCGCGTAGGAACTCCGTCGTTTGGTCGGGAACCGAACAAACGAGTGTTATAACTGGTCCAATCCTCGCTCTCATCTGATCCAGACTCGAATACCTAAAATAATAAGAAATGCAACACATTGATAGAGGGGATCCAAGTGAAACGAATAAAATTAATTAATTAAATAATTAAGACAATAAAGACTTGGTTATTTTACTGTTTTTTCCGAAGAACGAGGACTATATTGTATATTAACCCTTTCGATCCCAAAGCAAAGTACCATATATAGGCACTACATTTAGGGTATAAATTGCATTCAAAGAAACTTTAAATTCAGGGACTATTGCATTTAATTAGAAAAAAAAATACATGGATTTGCTCAAAACGTAATTTTACAGTACTGCCATTGCCAACAAGTCCCCGATATTGGCTACTTCATAATAGCTGTTCTTGGCAATATTTTTCCTGAAATATTGACAGTTCCCAATCACTACAATGGATGGTACACCTCTTGAAAAAAATATGAGCAAATTGCAAATTGGCTGACATCTCCACTAACATTTCCAACCAATAACAATAGGCCATTACCAAATCACTGAATGAGCTGATTAGTTTAAACAGGTGGGCATATATGGGCCACCGGGCATGTACAGTATGATTAGATTTTTTTACACTACTGCTCTACAGCACTATATTGCAGTATTGCCATTCTGTGTTACTGTAATATTCAGCAATTAAGTACAGTAGGATGGTAAATGGCCTAGTACCTAGTTAGCTCGGGCGCCGGACTGTGTAGTGTAACGAACATTCAACAATGATGTCTGATAGATGATAGGCCTATCTTGGTACACCGCCATTTGCTGGTACTGACCGGTATGTTTTACAGAGCTATCTATTTCATCAGTTAGGTAGGCCTATAGTAATATTGGAGGTAGGCCTACCTACACCCACGCTGTAGGGTGTTGCTCTCTGGTTGGGCAGATATACTGGTACAGTGTAGCGTAACAATACAGCAATATGCCTATGGATGGAGACATTATTATTCGTCCCAAAGGAAATGGAAGAAATCGAGGAAGCGAGGCCGTCCAGGAGGAGACTCTGCTACCTCTAGTCCAGCACCAAGTGTTTCGGGGGCGTTTGTGGGATTTGAGACTGATAGTGTCAACTCCACGTCACCATAGGTCGAATGCCCCTTCTCCTGCCATGGATATACGGCATGATATAATTGCCCATTTCCCTGGGATGGTCCCAGTATCTGATCGACAGCGCTGCCGTCACTGCGGCATGAAATCACAGATATCATTCCTTAAATGCTCTATCTTCCTGTGTATACGACCGGATCGAAACTGCTTTCTAGACTACCATTGTATAGGGTATGATTGAACTGTATTATTGAACTCTGGTATGATTATTGATTATGTGAATTATTGCCTAATACATTGAATTAGGTGAAATAAAAAATAATACATACACATACCAACGAACCAACAACAGGCATAGAATCTAGTAATTGTTATATTGTTATCAATATTTCAATATTTTTATTATTAATTAAACAAGGAAATGCATTTTTCACGAATTTTTTAATTTAAATAAATTTACCCCAAGATCCCGTTGTACCATATATGGAACGTCTCTAAACTGAATGAAGATAATATGAACATTATTTAATTTTCATCTTACTAGTTCATTTGTATCCCAATTAAGGTATTTTGACAAAAAAATAATTTTATTTACCACAGAAATTAATTCGGGATCGAAAGGGTTAATGATTAAACTAATTCATTCAGTTTTGTCTATTTTATAGTGTTTTTCGATTGGACTTCTATTCTAACCTGCAGATCGCTGAAACTGTTCGATATAGAACCATTATTGTTCCCTTGGTGACCCTGTCTAATTATCACCTTGTCTGCCTCCCGCAGGTATTTACAGATAAAACGGGTTCCTTTAGCTAAAACCTGGAAGGGATCAAATATAAAAAAAATAAGGGCGACGACTCAATTATAGCTATTTCCTGTGCGCCCCACTTACTCCCCTAGTCTCTATCCAATGAATTTTTTAATCAATAATTTACTGAAATGATTAATAAAAATATTATTTAGGCGTACTTTGGTCAATTAGAGCGTTTAATTATTAATTATTATTATATTAGTTTTACTTGCTGGGCTGGGAACTCGATAGGATTGGAGCCGATATTGAGTCCGTGTAGAGTCCGTATCCTACCCAGCGGGGTGGGCAGCTGGGTGAGTCGGTTCCCGTCCAGCAGGAGGCAACGCAGACGCCGCAGGTAGCCCACGGTGTCCGGCAGGTGGGCGAGCTTGTTGAATCGGAGATCGAGCCAGCGCAGGTTGGGCAGATCGGCCAACAACTGACTCGGGATCTCGGAGATGAGGTTTCCATCAAGGTAAAGATGCTGAGGAGATAAAGTCAAAAATATTTAATTAAATCCGCGAAACCACTTTATTTAACTATTAAGTTTATTAATTTAACTATTTATTTAACTATAAAGCTATTTACATTATATTCATAAGATCATAACCTCTCATCTACGTGGTGGTGGAATATAATACAAATACAATACACTAAAAAGCAAAATACATTTCGAAATATTTTCAAGATTTCTGACTTTCGACCAAAAGGATAACGTGGAAGCGGAGGTAAACCGAATCTCTTCTCTCTTGGCTGTTACCTGAATCGCGGGTATGGCGGCACTCGCAGGAGGCCACTCGCTAGAAGCATCCCCATGTCGATGAATTGGTCTGGGGGCGAAACGACAACTGCCTAGCTGTAATATTTAATCAAACCAGGAACCCAAACCATACAGCTAGATGGAAAAGGAATGATCCACCAACTCTTCGTGAAATATGTCAATAAAAGATACCGGAAGTTCCCGAAATTAAGGGAAACTAATAAAAGATAAGTTTATTTCAGTATTTTTACCTCAAGTTGAGTCAACTGATCCAAATTCTTCGGTATTTCCTCCAACTTTAGATTGGACAGAATTAGTTCCTTGCACCCCGTCTCCAATGCCGCCTTGATAATCTCGACAGCCGCCCGCTGTCCCGATGAGATTTTAGGCAACTCTAAATCGTATTCGTAACCTACAATACAAAAGGGGAAGTAAACAATATAATTGTTCGCAGTTTGCGTTATTGGCAAAGATAATGCCAACTCGGCACTGGGTTAAAGTTTAAAGATACAGGGGACCCACCACCCAATCAAGTCAAATGGGAGAATGATTGACAGATTGACAAATTCCGTTTGGTAAATCACCCAAAGCAGCACATTTCTACACAGAAAGCTTTTCCGATATAGATGCAAAAACTAGGCCTATAAAGGCCGGAGGCACGGGGTAAGCTACTGCTACACCTTATTCCTGTCAGTTATTACTGTATTCTGTTATTGGCTTGTGGAAGCTTGAAGCTCTGAAGGTAAGGTAGGCATGTAGGCTACGCACGCCAGACAGCTAGGTACCCGCTAGAGAAGATCCATACCAAACTAGACAGGGCATTCCCGCTTTCAGGAACCATCATTCAATTAACCTTATCGTGACTTGATCGCAAACAGAGCACCAGTCAGCCAGTGAAAGACCAAAAGACCTTTTACTGTTTTAGTAGGCCTATCAACAGATCAAGTTCAGAAGTTGTTTTTATATAGGAATATAATTGCTAGAATTGCTGAATTGTGGATCAGTCATACCGGTACTGTTAGAATATAGGAATATGGAATGGACGTACAGACGTAGAGTAGCCTACCTAACGCAGTACGGTACGCAGTCAGGCAGTACGGTACCGGTACCCGCAAGCAGACCCGTCCGATATTTTTTATTTAAGCTTACCCTCAGAATCGGCCTCTGTTGGTACCTCAACTGCCTCCACAAAGTCTTCGTGACTGGAATTTTCAGTCATCGCGATCACATCATCGGTCATCACTCAGTCACTCCAGCACTCCGTTATACAGTCTGACAGTTATACTACCGGTACCAGACTACTGGACTATTGCTGTACTGTCAGACTGTACTAACTGACCAATCCCATAGGGCCTAATTCGCTTTCCACAACTGAGAACTCCTGAACTCTAAAACCCCAACAATTAGCAATAAGCATACCTAAATACACCAGTACTGTAATATCAGAATACTGCAGGCAGAACTGGAATATGCAATGCAATTCCTACAGCTGTACAGAGGATTGATGAAAGGCAGGTAGGTGGTATTAAACATAAAATTTGTGTTTTAAAAGTAATATACGCAGTATTTTATTCCAAAATTGTAACATTACTCAACTCAACGCCGTTAGTATTAACAGTGAGTTGTAATTTAGCACTTTACTACTTTAGAGGACATTACAGCATTGTATTGGCCTGTACATTTAGTATTGTATTTGGTGTTATTGATTACGTGGTAACCCATGGCGGTGTTAAGTAATGTCCACTAAGGGGACATTACTTAAAGCCGTCATTGAGTACCACGTAAATAATAGGTGGGAATTTGCCTGACAGTCAGATAGGCCTACTGCATTACCTACCGGTAGACGGGGTATAGCTATTAATAACCAGTAGGGCCTAGCTATATTATTATAACATATGGCTCCAAAACGCCACCATAAATATAGGCTAACTTATTTATAACATAATTTATGTCATTTTTACATTTATTTATACAGCAACTAATATAATTTGTGCAGTTTCTATCACTTGTAATGTATATGTACAATCATTTCGTAATGTTACAATTTTAGAATAAAACGACATACATACTTGTTGCAAAGTACTTTACAGTGTTCTGATCCTCGTGGCTTTATTTTCACTCACTCACTAACTTTCGTTCGTGTATCAAAGCCACTCGGATCATCACTCTGTAAAGTGCTACTTTTACACACAAGTATTTAAAGTTATTATTCAAAAATTGTAAATTACTCAATGTCGTTAGTACTAAAAGCTAGTTTTTATTTAGCACTTTACTATACTTTAGAAGACATTACAGCATTGTATTGGCCTGTACATTTAGTATTGTATTGGTGTATACTATTTATGTAATATGTACCGACGTCGGCGAGACCGTAAAGTCACGCCGTCATGGCATGGTTACCACTTAAACAATAATTGGAATTTATTATTAATTGCCTGACTGCATTACCTATCGGTAGTTATTAATAACCAGTAGCTATAAACTATTAACTTGGCTCCAAACGCCACCATAAATATAAGCTAACCTTTTTATAACATCATTTATGTCATTTTACATTTATTTTATGGAATTATATCTCAAATAGATCCATAAAAATTTTGAAATATTTAGTTTGAATTTATTTGCATTATTTTCCATTTAAATAGTTAAGTTTTTACGTTATTCAAAGATTATATTACGAAGTCCTTGTTGCATTGGTATAGATATTTGTACAAAATTGTTCAAGTGGTTCAGTAGCACGCTGTCATGAGTAGGAATGCCTAAGGTGCGTGGTAGCGTGCTAAGGTCGGTATGGTAGCGTGCTAAGGTCGGTGGTAGCTTGTTAAGGTGCGTGGTAGGGAGCTGCTAAGGTAAGTGTAAAATCCAGTGAGAATATTGAGTTCTCTGGTAGTAGAGGGAAATTTAAATTCTATAAATTGTACTTTCAGTGACGCTGCTTATCTATACGCTATACCTGCCTTAGGCTGTTAGTTAGGGGTCTATTATAAGCCTATTATTATAGCAATAGGTAGAGGATGTTTAAAGGCAGAGGCTGTTTAATATACCTACCGGTACTGTAGGGTTAGGGGTTCAATAGCTTCTCTATTATTCAAAATTCAGCCCAAGGCATCCTATATCATGACATCTGATGTAGGCTAGGCCCTATTCTTTATTATTACTGTATTACTGTATTATCACTGCATTATTATGCGATTATTATTATACCCGATTATTATTCACGGATTAAAACAGCAATATCTCAAAATAGATGTTCTAAATGTTCTAAACAATTGATATGGATATTACACACGCAATTGTATATTGTCGGCATGACAAAGCAATATGGCATGGGCGGTTGACTTAGAGAGAGAAGTTAGGAATTTTCAACGGGATTTAATTGGCAAAGTTAATACATATGAAGTAAAATATGGTGGTGGTGAATATTATAGAGCTGAAATTATAATACATAGTAATAATATGATTGACAATAACTTCTATTACCTTCCTTACTAAATTTCCTTACTAAATTATTATGTCGAGACATGAAAGCTAATGGTTATTCATTAAAACAACTCCGGAAGGAAATTCAAACTCAGGATATCCGGAGTAATCGACGACATCATTTCAGGAGCTATCAGTTGATTGGTCCACCCTTGCTGTTATCGTGTGAAGAGAACCATCAACCCAGACGTGGTAAATCAACGTTATCTTTACCTCTGCCATTTCCAGGACCAAATTCCATTGGCCATGCAACTAATAATACTTGATAGCGACAGCGATGAGTAAGATGGATGGATATATAGTATATACCGTTAAACTTTAACTGGAGTGGAGATTATTTTGTCCTGCTTATTGTATGAAATAATATCAGTAAGATTGTTAATATGTTAAAAAAACTTTAAATGTTAAAAAGGCGGCCCGAGTGGTTGTTCGTTGCTAAGGACGATACCGATCTCAACCAATGGATGGATGGGTTGGCGGCGCTATGTGGAGAGAGGGCTGTTGCGCTGTCAGTCAGAGAGGTAACAGCCCTTGGGTTAAGGATTTACCTCTGGGACCTGTATTAGGCAAAATAGCAGTAGCTGTGTAGGACCACCAGTACTGTGCACGGTACAAGACCCAAAATTTAGCCTACATCTGTAAATAATACACGGTTTCGCGGTACAAGACCATATAAATTCGACCACCATCTGTAAAATGCTCGCCTGAGTTCAGGAGTTGCACAGATGTCAGGATGTGCAGATTCTATATCATCCACTAACGGATTCTGGTAGCCTGGAACTTGGAACTAGACCACTACAAAAACTGATGCGACAGAGCGAGGTGCCGTTAGCCTAACATTTCTCGGAGGCTGGTCTGATAACACTCAACTCATTGTTTGGTTGGACATTGACATTATTGCATTACAGTGTACATTATTACATAGTGATTAGTATGGATTGAGAAATTGGATATATTTGGACGTCAATGGATGGATAGCTTTGGTTTGAGAAACTAATATCACGTAGGCCTACCTTATCATATCTTTGCGATAATTATTAATAGATCCACTGGCCCCCAGCCACCTTCAACAAACCATCATTGGCGCGGCGGGGGGCACTCAGCTGAGGGGGCAGAGGGCGGAGCGCATTAAAAACTCTAAGTATCGCGACCTAATGGACCGGGGCCATTTCTTTCACCCCGTTGCTTTGAGACCTTTGGCCGCCCCGGTCCAGAGACATCCACCTTCCCCCGGGAGATCGGGGCTCGTCTCCACAGTGCCACCCACGAACCACAGTCACGCCAGTTTCTGCTCCAGCGCCTGGAGATGGCAATTTTGGTTTGTAATGCAGCCTCAGTCATGGGGACAGCAACCCCGCCGACCATCGGTCTATTCGGTATAGCGCAACAGCCCCTATCATTCAGGATGGGTATGAGGGGGCTACAGTCTGTGACGAGGTCGAAGTGGTTTAGCCCATCCAGGAAGTAGCGGCACTTGTGTGCCGCCCAGGCCGCTCCGAGGGCCTCCAGTTCGGCCATCCCGGACCAGTTAGCCTCGTGTTTGGCGAGGGTCCGAGAGCCGCACTGGATGGTCAGCCAGCGGTTTGGAGTCGGGTCCCATTGGCGTAGGAGGAATCCAAGGCCATTGAGTCGAGAGGCGTCTGTCAGCAGTTCGGTTTTCCTGTCGGGGTGGAAGCCGGAGAGGTAGAGTGGGCTGGATAGCGCTGATCGGGTGGACTCGAAGGCGGTCTGGTGTTGCGGCAGCCAAACCCAGGTGGTGCGGTCCGTATTGAGGCTGCGCAGTGGCTCGACGAGTTGGGAAATCTCCGGAGTCGAGTTTCCCAACTGTTGTGCGAGGCCGAGGAAGGACCGAAGTTCGCGACGGTTGGTTGGAACCGGAAAGTTACGGAGGTCGTCAGTGAGGGATGGGTCGATCTGGTAGTTGCCGTGACTGACGAGGTAGCCTCCTCGAGGTAGCTTGTCCGTGTTTATAGATATGTTGGCGGCATTGCAGGCGGCTAGAACGCGAGCGACTGCTTCCGGGTGTTGTTCGGCTGTCTCCGTGTGGATGATGACATCCTCCACGATCCGTCCGATGTCGGGAATCCCATGGAGTGCTCGGGCCATCCTCGCGTTGAACACATCCGAGCTTCCGTGCCACCCCATGGGCATCTGCCGGTAGCGGAAACGGCCACGTGGGGTGGCGAAGGTAGTGAGGCGGCGGCTGGCAAGGTCAAGACCCACCTGGTGGAAGCCCTTCAGGCCATCGAGGACGGTAAAGTACCGGGCCGAGGTTGGGATTTTGGAAACGACGTGGAATGGGGAGTCGGAGAAGTAGCTCGGGCAAACCGTAGCTTTATTAAGTTCGCGCAGATCGACCGTTATGCGAACTTTGTTGGGGTTGCTCTTTTTGCGTGTAACGACCATCGGGCTGAGCCACTCGCCCGGGTTATTCTCGTCTCCGGCGGGTTCCAGTATACCCATAGCGATCTGGGTGTCGAGTTCCTGGTTGAATGCCGCCTCCATGTTGACGGGGATGGTTCGATTAGTGTAGCATTGGTTAGGTCGGACGCCAGGGATGAGTTTGATTGTTATTTCCCCGCCGGTCATTATGCGACACTGCCCTGAGAGTGGGCGGGGAAAGCGGCGTTCGAGCGCTTCCCAGTCGGCTTTGACGGACGCCACTGGGGGTATGGTGGTGGCTTGTGGAACGGTAGAGGGGGGGGGGTAACCGGCGCTATCGGGGCGATGGCTGGCCCAGTCGGCGCCGTATTATTGGTGGCTTTGGTTGGTAACGGCATTGCAGTGGGCTTGGTTTGCTCTGAATATGAGTAGTTCGTTGTCGCCGTGAGGTCGCCACCGCGGAGTATCGGGCTCCGCAGGATGCCCAAGGTGAAGCACGCCCGTCGGGAGAGGAGAGGCTGTTGGAGTCCATCGAGAACCCACAGGTCTGTAGTGCAGACAGTTCCGAGGGTGGCGCATCGAAGTGTGGCGTTAAATATGCCTTTAAGCGACCACCCATCGCGGCTCCCATTGGCAAGGTGGGGGACCTGGGGGGTATCGGAGTCTCAGTGGTTCGTCATTGGTTCGCCGTCGGGGTGGCGGAGGTTCTCGAGGCGACCACCGAACGCCCTGAAGGTTCGCCATGGGATAGTGGACACATTAGCTCCAGAATCAGGCAGGAATTGGAGTTCGGGGATTCCGTGTGAGGGGTTCTTGGTGACCTGGAATCCGATGGTCACTGTCTCTAGGGATTCGAGTCTCTCGGTCGCGGAGACGGCTGGGATGGCTCCAAAGTCGAGTCCCTCCAGGATTGTCGACCATATTTGGGCGTGACTGGCGGACTCTGGGGCATTCCGGGCATTGTCTGGTACCCAATCGGTTGAGTTTGTCTTTGGGTTGTGAGTGGGGCGGTTGCGGCACATGCGGTCGTAGTGGCCGACCAGGTTGCAGTGCCGGCAGTGCGCCGCAGCACCCGGGCAACGTTTGCCTGCCAGGTGAGGGGGATATCCACATTGCGGGCACTTCGAGTTCGACCGTTCCTTGGGCGGTGGCTGCATGCGTCGCAGTGTCGCTCCGATGCGACTGGTGACTGCAGAAGGAATGGGCGAGGGGTGGGCAAGGGATGCCGCGTCTTTGCGGGTTGCCCAGATGGCTTGTGCTAGTCGGAGTGCGTCGCCAAGGGTGGAATCGTTAGGAAGCCGAAGAAGTTGCTCGGTAACCTCCTTATCGACGAATCCGGACGTGAATTGGTCCAGGAGGCGGTCCTCCGTGTGGGCTTCCTTGGTTGCGATTGGGGCGAAGTCGCACTTGGTAGCTATATCGCGTAGAGCAACGAGGAACGATTCCGGACTCTCTTCCGGAAGACGGTGGCGTCGGGCCAGATGTTGACGGTAAACGCGTTTGTTGGTTCCGCCGTCCATGTGCTGACCCAACCGGTTAATCACGGTCTCCGAGTTCGCGTTTTCTGCTGCGGTAAGGGCGAGCCCCTTGACGACGGCGTTAGTCGCGCGAGAGAACGCTGTTGTGAGGGCAGCGCGGTGTAGACGTAGAGTGGATCGGTTGAGGTATTCGGTTACAACGGCGACTGGAGGTGTAGCCGGGTCGGACACGTACAGGTTGAGAAGACCCGAGGTGGCGAGGAAGGCGTCCCATTCATCTTTCCATAGTTCCCAAGTTGTCCTTTCGGATTCGATGTCGAATGCGGGTGGGGAGCTGCGCAGGACGAAGATGTGGTGGTTGCGTGGGTCCATTGCCATGTCGGGTGCGGTAGTTAAATGGGCGTCGGTGGGTCCGGATTATCCGCGTGTTCAGAAACGCTGCGCCATGACAAATGTATATGTGGGGCTGCGCATTAACGATGGGGTGACATGAGTTCAAGTATAGTGTATGTATATTATCAGAAGAGCAAACCAAGCATTAGGCCTAGACAGCTAGATGATAGGGCAGTACAGAATACAGAAGGCAGTATGATTACTGGAATACTATGCAAATATGATAATTAAATATCACCACGAAATCAAATTGATTTTCACCTTGAGTTTTTCGGGATGCTGATCCATGATCACGAATATGACACTAAAAAATATCGTACCTTGTTAATTACGGCATTTTTGGATATGTGTCAATGTGCAGCACGAAAAATACAAGTAGCACAAATTTGATATTCCAAAATCATTACCAAATATTAACCTGATTTTATGACATAAGGTGTTTTTTAGGATGCTACTGTAGATCACATATATGCCACTCAATATCATATTATCCGACCAAATTCGATTTTTGTCATTTGAAATTTTATGCTACTTGTATTTTTCGTCCCAGAGCAGACAAGCACCGACGATCATAGTTGCATTCATATTCCCACGAATGATTTTAACGAGTTGTATCATGATCAGCGACCTTGAAAAACAGTATAGCTTTAGACTTATCAAACCAAAGGCAAAATTTAACAGTTTGAAATTTTTGCTACTTTGTACTTTTCATTCTGGAGCACCAGATGGCACTAAAAATGATGGTTGCATTGCCAGAATATTTTTTTAACAAGTTTTATCGTAAACAGCGACCTCGAAAACCTTTAAACCATTGAAATTATAATTTTTGAGCCAAGATATAAACAAATGTCTAAAATGACCCCCCTCTGCCGATCCCCCCTGGGCCAATTGAGTAGAAAAATAGACCGGACCAGATAGGGTTAATTTATTTGGTCATATATGGCCATTGGTTTATTCTACACTGAAGAGAATCGCATGCTAGACACGTGCGATACGCATGGCTACTTCGCATGATATCCGCATGCGTATCGCTTCTAAAGGTCCCGACACTTTCCCATGCGATTCGCATGCGAATTAGATGCGTGACCCACATGCGATACGCATGAACATTTTTGACTGGGGTTTCAATGGAAGTAGTTAAAATAATGTCCTATTTAAAAATGAAAACCATACTTTTTTTTATCTACTTATAAAATAAATCATTTCAGCAATATGTAAACCACCCTCTCCCGCCTCATATCATAATGACACTCATCTTCCTACAGTCATATCTAATATAATATGTAATAAGATAAGAATAACATATATACTCCTGTACTCCCGAATAACATAACTCTCTGACTGACACCGTACTACTGTACTATCATACTAGCTGACTCCTACCGTACCAGTACATAATAATCTAACAACTGACTGACAGACTCCAAATACTGTAGTTTTCGGTAATCCTCCTTCACTCCCGTCACCACATACAGTACTAGAACGTAAGAGTCTCTACACATCCCCCCCGCTTTGCAAACAAGCCCTGGCCTCAGGGCGACGTCGAGTATATTTCCTTTTATCTCCAGTAAAAGATGTATTTTCGATCTCTGGTTTGCAAGGTCTTAGCCGCTCAATTGCAACTAACTGGGGCTGGATGGTCAACCAAGCGAATTTCAGCATTATTCCCTGTGACCTTTAATAAACGATAAGGACCATGGAATGGCCGACCGAATTTATGTAATTTTCCTTTCACTGTATCTGGACAGTATAAAAATACCCTGTCACCAACGTTATATTTAATTGGTTGAGTTCTCTTGTCATATTGCTTCTTATATTGGTCTTGTTTCTTTTCAATGTTTTCCCGTGCAAGTTACCATGCAAATGTAAGGTTCGCGGCTAGTTCAGTTTTATAATCATCCAAATCTATTTGGTAAATAGTTTTTGTGGAATTCAGAGCTGTATCTGTTGGTAATCTAGCATCTCTCCCGTAGAGTAAGTAAAAATGTGACTCCTTTGAAGAACTATGCTCCGAAGTCCGATAAGCAAATAATAAGCAAGATAAAACATCATCCCAATCCGTTTCATGTCGATCCAAAGTTTTCGAAAGCATGGATAACAATGTTCGATTAAATCTCTCTACTAAACCATCTGTCTGGGGATGATAAGCGCTGGTGTTGATCTTTTTCATTCCACATAATTTACACACATTTGTAAATACTTCTGATAAAATGTTTGCTCCCCGATCTGAAAGAACTTTCCGTGGAACACCGTGACGAGATATATAATCAACAAAACAATCAGCAATTGTTGTTGCATTTTCATCTTGTATTGCATAGGCCTCAACCCATTTCGTCAAGTAATCACTGATTATTGCACAATATCTATTTCCTCTCTGGGTTAATGGGAGCGAATGTATATCAATTGCCACTCGATCGAATGGCCCCTCTACTTGTAAGGGCATTAATGGCGGTTTATTTGCACGTCCCGGATTCCGAGTAGCACATTTCAAGCATGAATGAGTCCATTTGAAAATATCCTTTCGCATTTTTGGCCACCAATATTGTAATTTTAGTATAGACCATATCCGATGATCTGATAAATGTCCCCCAAACCGTCCTCCATGTACTTCTGACCGTATTTTATGTCTCCAAAGTTCTGGTACTGCCAAACGAGGTTGGCGTGATTTTCCAATATCATCAAATTTATAAAGCAATCCATCTATTACTGCTGTCAAGTTTCTTTTGGTTGACATTTGGCGAAATAAATCTTCATCATCAGGTAACGCATCCATTTGATGATAGTCAATTAATGCTTTATATAAAGGGTCTACCAATTGTAGACTTTGTATAACATATGTCTCTTCCTTTAAGTTTGTTTCGGTATCCGACTTTATCTCTGTCTCTTCTTTTGATTCAGATAAACTCTCAGGCCCGTCATTAACAGCAGTACAAGTTCCGTGCATTCGAGATAAAACATCTGCATTCGTATTAGCTTTACCCGGTCTATGGAAAACATTCTCGGGCGAAATATAATCAGTTAGATCTATCACCCAACGTGCCAATGGGCCTTTTAATTCATGACGACCCAAAAGTAATCCTTTTATTGCTGCGTGATCCGTGTAAACCAATGTTGTTAAGGCTCTTCCATATAAATATGGTTTGAAATGATTACAAGCCCATTTAATTCCATATACCTCCAACTGGGTTGAAGTATATCGTTGTTGAGAGTTTGTCAGCTGTCTTGAAGCATATGCTATTGGGTGTAATTGACTGTCATCATCAGCTATCTGGGATAAAACAGCCCCAAATCCGGTTTCACAAGCGTCAGTTTCTAAAATAAATGGTCTTGAATGATCTGGGTAACGCAATACTGGTGTTGTAATTAACCGTTCTTTAACTTCACAAAAACTCAATTGTTGGTCCATCCCAAAGCAATAAGCCGTATTTTTCTTTAATAATGAGGTCAAAGGTCGGACAATCTTTCCGTATCCTTCTATAAATTTTCGATAATAATTCGATAATCCCAGAAAACGTCGAAGTTCCTTTAGATTCTTTGGTTCTGGAAAGTTTATGATTTTGTCTACAGTTTCTGGATTTGGAAGTAGTCCGTTTCGTGTAACGATGTGTCCTAAAAACTTAATTTTAGATCTACCAAACTTGCACTTTCGAGTTCTCAGTTTTAAATTTGCCTCCCGTAGCCGATTTAATACTGCTGCCACATCTTCCAAGTGGCTATCGAAATCCGGTGAACAAACAAGTACATCATCTATATAGACAAAGCATGGTTTTCTTCCATTTACTACCACATCTTTAAGTATTTTCTCCATTGTTCTTTGAAACGTTGCTGGCGCATTGCACAGTCCAAACGCTAAAACAATGAATTCGTAGAATCCCGCTGAACATGCAAATGCCGTTTTTGGAATAGCTTCCTCCGTTAGTGGAAGCTGCCAATATCCACTGGCAAGGTCTAAACAAGAAAAATATTTTGATGATCCAAGTTGATCCAATATTTCTTCTGTACGGGGTAATGGGAAGTTATCTTTAGTTGTAATGGCGTTTAATTTCTGATAATCGACACAAAATCGAATAGATCCATCCGGTTTAGGTGCCAATATGATAGGTGAAGACCAAGGTCCGTGAGCTGGTCTAATAACTCCCATTTTATGCATTCTATTAACCTCCATTGCCACTACTTCTTTGAGTTTCTCAGGGATTCGACGGACACCCTGTTTGAAGGGACTGCTGTTGCCAGTGTCAATGTCGTGTTCTGCTATTTCAGTTCTACCGATTTCATCATCCGATAACTGGAATACATCATCATATTCCTTAAGAAGTTTTAATAAACTATCTTTTTCACCCTAATTAAGATCAGAGTCTGTAAAATCAACATGACTTTCTAACTCAATCTCCCTTTCACCTTTATCTGTGATAAGTGCTGTAACACCTTCCGCTAAGTTGTCGCTATAAACAGATTTTATCTCAGCCGCATCAAGTTGTACACATGTTCCAACATTAATACCTTCTGGCATCGCTTTATGTAACTTATCTAAATTTAACACTCCGACCCGCGCATAACCATCTGTTTCTGGTTGAATAATTGCATTACTGGAAGATAATCCAAGATCTTCCAAAACACTTTGATTAGGTTCAAATAAATATAACTTTGAATTCCCATTGGAATTAAAATTGTTCACTTTAATCTTCAACATACTTGTACTACAAGGTGGTATTTGTTTCCCAGCCAATAACGCACAAGTACCAACATTCTCACCCCGTCCCATATTCATTACATTATCTTGAGAATCTAGGGAACGCCACCTATTAACAACTTCAGATACTTTATTCATAGCCATATATGACAAATTATTTGAAATGTTTTCTCCAACTAAAACTGTTTTTACTGTTGAAATATGAATTCCCAGCCCTTCAAACGAATCTGTTCCAATCACAAAGTCCTGGTCAAAGTTTTGAACAACAGAAATTTCTGTATGTGAGGAAACATTATCAACTGTCACTAAAACCGAAAATCTTGCACAAATATCTAACCTGTCTTGTGTCGCTGACTTTAACTCAAGCATATGGGACCTGTATAAACATCTGTACGTTTTGTTCCTGCCGCCGCAATAATTTTCTTTGCTGTATTCACTGAAGCTAGGGTTCCTTGTGAGCCTGAATCGATCAAAGCTGGAAAAACGGAATCCCCAATTTGAACATTATATACACATTTAGGACCAAGTCTAGGGTTTGAACTACCACTAGCAACCGCAATATCACCAAATAAATCATTTAATATTGTTGGGTTTACTTTCCGCATTACAGGATTTGCGCTTCCCTGCTGTCTTGGTACTCCGTTATTAGAATAATTACCATTGGTGTCAGTAGGCCGTCCTGAGGGATTACTACCGGTATTTGGTCTATTCGGGGCTCCCCCACCTCCGCTACCATTATTATCCATATTTCTCCGTGTATTTGTCCAGTTATTACTGTTAGGCCCGTACAGTTTATCTCGAGGACATTGCTCCTTCCAATGAAATAGATTTCGAAATCCCATTGAGTCGCAAACTTTACAAAAAGGTAACCGATTCTGTTGACTTCTATCCGTACCAGTACTGGTATTATTATTGGAACCAGTACTATTGCGATTGTACTGGTTATTACCCCAATTATTATGTCTGATATTACCGTAACTGTGTGGATTAGATGAGTTATTTGAGTTTCTGTTCCGATTGAAACGGGAAGGATCCGTCGGGTATCGTCTCGCTGACGCATATTCATCAGCAAGGCTCGCTATTTGGCTGAGGCTACGAGGTTTGTGATCCCTGAGCCAGACCTGTAAATTCTGAGGAAGGAATGCTAAGAACTGTTCCATTAAAATGAGTTCTTCCAGCGAAATTTCCTCTTCCCCAACATCGAGAGTTTGTTCCTGAACCCATCGTCGGAAAGTTTCTCTAATCCGCTCTGAAAATTCACTGTGTGATTCGCTATCCTTTTCCTATCTTGTCTAAACCGCAGCCGTAGTGCTTCCATGTTAATATCGTACCGCGCACGTATAATTGCTTTAACCAAGTCGTAATTATCTGCTTCATCCCCAGATAATGATGAAAACGCTGCTAACGCCTTTCCCGTTAACCGACCTCCAAGTTGTGTCGCCCAGACCGATTTCGACCAACCCTGGAGCTTCGCCGTCCGTTCAAAGAGAATTAAGAAATGTTCAATGTCGTCATCTTCCTTCAGTGGACGCAACATCGGTTTCGGTGGTTTATCCCGATCATGAACTTCCGAATTGTTTGCAACCGTAGCAGCAAAGTCCGACATCACTTTAGTAAGAGCGTGTGTTTGTGTTTGTTGTTGATCTAGGACCAGTGAAATCAGTTGTTGTTGCTGTTGTAAAATGTTCTCTAACATAACATTTCCGACTGGACCAGCTCCTCCACCGCCTGGATCGCCACCTCGTCTCGAATCCCGAAATCCTATACCGTATTGAGACAATAAATCCCGAGGTTGACCGACAAGAAACGAGATTAAATCTTGCTTCTGTAATCCGCTAATATCGCCGCCGATATCCCGAGTGATATCCCGTAACTGATCATATGTAAACCCTTCCAGGACTTCCTTCAACCCGTAATTGTTCGCCATCGCCATAGTGTTTTTAAAAAAAAATGTTTCTACCAGTCCGGTAGGTAGGCCTATTTAAATTTCCACGCGGTCCGTAAGTGTAGTCGAGTCGCTAATCTCGGTGGGAAGTTGTAAACCACCCTCTCCCGCCTCATATCATAATGACACTCATCTTCCTACAGTCATATCTAATATAATATGTAATAAGATAAGAATAACATATATACTCCTGTACTCCCGAATAACATAACTCTCTGTCTGACACCGTACTACTGTACTATCATACTAGCTGAATCCTACCGTACCAGTACATAATAATCTAACAACTGACTGACAGACTCCAAATACTGTAGTTTTCGGTAATCCTCCTTCACTCCCGTCACCACATACAGTACTAGAACGTAAGAGTCTCTACAAATATGTCTAATGTTTTCACATTTTTTTCTTTTTTTCTTTTTTTCTTCCCTTTTCCCTCTTTTCCCCTTTCTGTTTTTCCTTGTTTTCCTTGTTAGCGAATCAATTCCGCTAACACCCCATAAAGTGAGCCGTTAAGCAATATTGGGAGCACGAGGTTGATTACCAATATCAACCTCGTGTCACCCCAATAAAGTGGGAAGGAGAAACGAACAATAAAGGTCAGGGGCCAAACCCCTAACAGAGAGAGAATAGCTGGAGTGAATGGGAACACTCCAAAGGGCGCCAACAGGGATATTAGCCAATGGGGGGGAAGCATCGGCTAGGTACTGTAGCAAGGCCAAACCGTGCAGTATATTATTAGGCACCAGCAATCAGTTATCTCAGTGTGTTATTTGGTGCTAGTTAGGTTAGTTTAGCTAGGGAAGTACAGGGACTTCAATCACCATCTCCCGCCTTCCATATACTATTATTCACAG
Organism: Nemertoderma westbladi; assembly: GCA_032718475.1. Classification (NCBI taxonomy): domain Eukaryota; kingdom Metazoa; phylum Xenacoelomorpha; order Nemertodermatida; family Nemertodermatidae; genus Nemertoderma; species Nemertoderma westbladi. Next base: position 13,755 of record JAUCBJ010000210.1, on the reverse strand, counting down.
CTTTACATTACAATATATTATCTATATCTATCTATATGCCCGAACATTATATACGACGAACAACGCAGACTCTTTTTACCTTTCACACACGGCGGGGACGCGTAGATCGACAACCCGGATAAACCGGGATCCTTCGTGGATCCCGTCACAGTGATTGAATCAGAGCTACCGCCCTAGTTAAACTCAGTGGTTGGAGACTAGCCACCACATCCCAGCGAGATGAGTCAGTCAGGAGAGACGACACCGCCGCGGACCCCGGACGGCGATCTAACGATCCGCGAGGCCGCGACTAGACGGTATAAACCCACAATGCCGGACCCATCGAGAAAGGGCCATCCGGCGATCCGAGACGAGGGGGGCCGTCTACAGCGAGAGGACGAGTTGGGAGAGGAGAGAGACGAGTCGACACAGGGCGGCGGTCGATATGCCGATGTCGCCGGCCAGCCACAGGCCGAGAGCGACGAACGGCCCACCGGAACGGCAACAGTGGAGCCGACGGTACAACGCCGGACCCGGAGGGAGAAAGGAGATGTCGGCGACGAGGACGTCGGGGTCATCCGGCTCCGACGAGCCTACGCCGCGACCCGGGAGCAACTGAAGGAAGCCAAAGAAGGGGCTGAGATAGACCAGGTGAAGTTGAGGAGACGACTAGGTGAGTCGAACAGATACTTTGATTACCTAGTGCGTTCTGGGCAGGGAGAACTAGCCAGCGAGAGAGCGAGAGGGGTTGCCATCGAACTGTTTGGGCTATGGGAACGTAGGGGTATGGGGCCTGGTGCAGTGTACATAGGGCCATACTTAGTCGATGCCAGGGAAGTTAAGTTAGTGGGTTGGGCGGGACCGCACGAGGGCGAATCCGAGGTTAGCTCCGAGGATTCGGTCTCGTCGGTCAGCGAGAACCCCGGAAAGCGGGGGAAAGTTAGTAGGACGGAGGGGCGGCGGAAGTCCGTCGCAACCGATAAGTCTGCTACATCCTCCGCAAAAGAAAGACGGATGCGGAAGATAAATCTGGCATATAAATTAAGGGTGAAAGAATTAGACCGGATAATGGGGAGAGGGAAGGAGCAAGAGAGTGAATGCGAAGAGCGTGAGGCAAAAGAACAGGGCGTGCGGTACACGTACAGTACGTACAGTAACCGTACGGGCGGGGGGGGGGGGGGGGGGGGGGTAGTAGTAGTACGTTAGGAAATGTTGGTATTAATAGTACCGTAGTAAATAACCCTAATCCCTTTATTGCAGCAAATAATATTTTACCTGGTAGTAGTAATTTAAATTTAAATTCAAATAATAATATTAATCCAAATATTCAGAATAATCCAAATAATTCGAATAATAATTTAAATTTTGAAAATAATAATAATTCTAATTTAAATAATTTAAATAATAATCCCGTTTCAAATTCTAATAATTTAATCGACTTAACAAATAATATTGGGAATGGTGCTATTAATGTGAACGCGTCAGATGTGTATAGCCCGGCAGACGGCGGCCTGGTAGGCCACGTAGTTAGTAGGCAGGAAGTGGCGGGGTTGAGCCAACCCGACGGCGGCCTGGTAGGCCACGTAGTTGGTAGGCAGGAGGTAGCGGGGTTGAGCCAACCCGAGGTGGGCCTGGTAGGCCACGCAGTAGTAGAGGGAGAGGCGGGGGTGAATAGACCCAGCAGTAGTATAGGATGCTAGCCCCTCCGCACATGGTCACCCATAGCCCATCATTACCATCCATTTCTACTCCTTCCTCCAATCAGAAGCCACCATTTCAACCATTAGCAGTGGTCGTTATTATTTCAACCAATCAGATGTCAGCATTTCAACCGTTACCATGGTAACTTCCCAAGATCCCGCATATTCCGCTAGAGGCGTTATTAGTCCCCCTCGCTACTCCTTCCTCCAATCACCAACCTTTATCTTACAGGTGTTCGGGTGTCTACACTTAGCATCAGGTAACGTCTACTATTTTTCAAATCGCAATTTTTCAGCAACCATTGCATTTTCATATTTACCAACCTTTATTTTACAGACGCTAGAGATGTCTACAGGTAACGTCTACTATTTTTCATTTTCGCTATTTTTCAGCAACCAGTATTTTCGTATTCACCAACCTTTATTTTACAGACGCTAGGGTGTCTACAGGTAACGTCTACTATTTTTCATTTTCGCTATTTTTCAGCAACCAGTATTTTCGTATTCACCAACCTTTATTTTACAGACGCTAGGGTGTCTATAGGTAATTTCTACTATTTTTCAAATCGCAATTTTTCAGATAACAAAATATTCAACCGGATTCGAACTCGGGACCAATATAACCCCCCACAACTCGCCACTCACTCTCCCATCTAACCACGAGAGAAAAAGGCGATAAATATCCGAGTTATAACAAAATATTCAATCGATGATTGATATGATATGATATTGTACTGTACAGTACGTAGCCTAACCTAACCATCCTATCGTATACCTACCGTAGCTATGATGGTTACTCTTCCTTTCACTTTTTCTCTCCCTCTCTCTCTTTAGTGTTGTTTGTTATTGATTGATTGTTGTCAACTCAATGAATTCCTATCCACCCTCCCACTCGCTACTTGTCCACGTTGCTGTACCCTAGTGTTTTGCCACATTTCTCAACTCACTTTTCCATCCAACCTCGAGAGAAAAAGGCAATAAATATATGAGTTATACCATAGTCATTGAATTCTTCATCTTCATCACTGGTAGCAGATGTTTATAAATAGCATCTAGTCCCTTATCATAATTACTATAGCATAGAATACATTAATTCGACTATTAATAATAATCGATTTCTTTTATCGATGTGACTGGTCAGTCAACTAAGTTGAATATAAGTTAGATTGATAGGACTAACATTGGTCACGTTGCATCTGTTACTCGTTACTGCTATTTCACTCTCTAACTCACGCTAATGTAATAATTTTAGCTGTACACGTTGCATCTGTTACACAAAGCTACTATATTCCTCACTGTAAGTCACTCTGTTGTATTAAAGCAACCATATAAACAGAAGTTTTACATTTTAATAATCATTTATTTAGTTTTTATTTTTCAAAATAGTTTTCATTCTAATTATGGATTTATTTAAAAAAACTTCAAGCAATACTTGGAAATTTACATGTAATAAATATACCTGTAGTATTGTTTATGGCAAGTACTTTATATTACACTCAAGTGATAGCAATGTAACAACGTGCTTCTCTTACTGGGATACACTCTACCTTCTAGACGTCTTAGAAATATTAATCAACCGACAAAAGGAATCATCAGTTTCAAGAGGTAATATTTATCCTAATATAGAATTTACAAGAGGAAAGTTAAATATTTCCACCTGTGTTATTACTGAAAATGTATATATTCAGAAGCAAGGCAAATGTCAAATTCTAAACAAATCACTCATTAATTTATTGCTTCAGAGTAAGACAGAAATATTAGAATTGTTATCACCACCACTCGAAATAATAAATCAGTGTTCTGTTGTTAATTTAACCAACCCATCTTTTGTTGGTTTTGTAAGCAAATATAAAGGAACGACTTATATGGGACTATGGGAGATTTCAGCTAGATATTCTGATGCTATTGGTCTTAGGTATTATAATGGGTTTAACTTAACAGCATCAGAAGTAAATTCATTGTGGTATGAATGGAATTATGAAATTAGTAACGAAGGTGTCTTTTCAGAGCTAGATACGAGCGATAAAGCTTTATCTGACCGACTTAAAGTAAAAATAAATGTACAAGAAAAAAAAGTAATTATTGCAGACAAGGAAAGCAAATATTTACAGTTACATTACGATAAAGACATACCACATATAGAGTTTCTCTACGATATGATGTTAAAGGTTTCATCAACTGATATAGCAGACGGTTTCACGATTCTATATCAACCAACTTGGAAGTTTAAGGTTAATAAGTCATTTCCAGAAGTAGTTTCATCCACATTTAATCCAAAGACATACATCAAAGAGACATCGAGTGATAGAAAGCGCAGATCTACATCTCAAACATCTTCCATTCCCAACAATGATTCTATACCTACAAAGAAAATAAAAGTTACAAAAGCAAGTGAAGAGGTAGCAGATTACAATAAGGAACATATAAAAGCAGTATCAGATTGATTTATTATTAACTAGAGACTTTTCTTTTTCAGTTTCACACTGACTTGTAAAGGTAACTTTTTAACATAAAGCATGATTATTATAAAGTATTTGCATGTAAAGGTGACTTTATAGAGTAAATATTGGTGATAGTTTAATGTGAGCACGGGATTATGTATAAAACATTCGCATGTAAATGCATGAGTTTACACCACCATAATAAAACATTAGCATGTAAAACCTACTTTATCAATGAAAATTAAAAACGCATTATGTACATCTTGGTTTAGACTTAATTTTATTATAAAGAATTCAGTTGTAAAAGCAACTTTATTTATGATGTTAGTTCCCAATGTAACTGTTATTTATGATTGATTGGTATAAGTAGAAACTTGAAATATATATAAAGAGCTCAACTGATTCAATCGAGCTCATTCTGAAAATATTAAATTAATTAAAGTTTAGATATTATATTTTATTTGTGTTGAGTAGCTTATGAATTTTTTTGATTATATATATATAACAATATTCATATTAATTTTAAATTGTTTTTAGGATAATAAAGAGATGGATAAACAATTGAAATGTCCATTTTGTCCTCTTCAAATTTCTAAACATAACTATTTATCTCATCTGAAGTCGCATTTTGAAGAATACAATTGTTTTAATTGTCATGTGAAATGTTCACGTGAAGAAATATGCAAACGACATGAATCAACTACGGGATGTAAAGAAATGAAGCTTTGCGTGTATGAAAAAACTTTCCCTACTTGTAATAAAGAGTATTTATATGAGAATTATTTACGTCACGACTGTCACCAACGTTATTATCATGTTAGACCACAACGGAACCAAAACAATACTGTAGCATCTAGAAAAAGACTGAAATCTGGTCAAGGTCCATCAATTTTTAGCATCGAACGATCCGCACACGATAACCGTTTAGAAATCTATGTTTACAATCTTCCGAATGATGAAGATTTTCCTGATATTCATTCATCAATAGTTCATATTCTACCCCATATTAAAAACTTATTATTAGGAAAACTTAGCGAAATGAATGTACTTAGACCCTGGCTAGGTGTGAATATACTCATGTATCGATCACATTTTTCAGAGGGTGACCAAGAAGAAACTTTCTATTTTAGTTCTCCAGGTGGTTCAGTTAATACCGTAGATTCACATGAAAGTTTTGACACATGGTTTGAGTATGTACTAGAAAAATTAATGCAAAAAATAGCCATATTTAACACTCGTGGCTCAGGGTGGCGCGTTAAATCTTTATTAATAGTGGAAATTAAAGTAGCTGAATCCAAGTGTAAGTCACTGGAATATAAAGGTCACGGTTATATGGAGTTACCTAAGGCTCTATCGAGTAAACGATGTGTTATAAATATACAAACGGCTGATAATGATTGTTTTAAATGGGCAATTATAGCCACAAAATTTAGTAGCAAAGTGAAGAACAACAAATATCGTACTTCGCAGTACAAAAATTATATGAGTCATTTCATTTTTCACAATGGGAAAAATGATTATCCAACAGAATGGCAGCTTGCAATTAAACTTTTTGAAAAACAGAATTCAGCATATATAATTAATTTATTACTCTACGACAACAATCGAGTATCTATATTAAGACAGGCTCCATTTAGTAAAATCACTCCAGATAAAGAGTTATTGAATATATTACTTGTAAAAAATAAGAATACGAGTAAACAATCACATTATGTTTGCATAACTAACTTGAATCGTTTGATGAATACAACAGGTAAGCATATTAGATGTAGGAAATATTGCGAACGGTGTTTGTCGCATTTCTACAGAAATGTTCTAGAACGTCACCGTCTTGCTTGTTATCGAGGAAAAAGTCAAGTTGAGAAGCTACCGTCTGAAAAAAGAACTCACATTAGCTTTAGAAATTTAGACAGAACATTACCAGCATTGTTTGTAATATATTTTGACATAGAATCTATTTTGGAGCCAGCCACCAACAGTAAATTTATTCAGAATCATATTCCATGCGCTGTAAGTTATTTAATTGTTCCTAGTAGTGAATTAATCAATCCACCAAAATTTTATTTGAAGACCTTTACAAAAACAATCGACAACAACTGTATTCAAGACTTTTTAGACTCTGTATATAATGACATCACCCAATTATATAAGTGGGCAGAAACCCATACACGAGAGAAGATTATACTTAACGATGTAGATAAGTTAAGTTTTTGGAAAGCTAAAACTTGCTTTTATTGCAATGTTTTATTTAAGGATAAGTCTGAGAAAAATAAACATCACTCACATATTACTGGTAACTATATAGCAGCCGCTTGTAACGCATGTAACCGCTCTTTATCGTTGAAACGACACATGTATATACTCGCTGCACACAACTGCAATCACTACGATTTGCATTTTCTTTTACAAGTTGGTTTTACCAACAATAGATATTCCGATTGGGATATAAAGGTAATCCCTAAAAATTCTGAAAGGTATATTTCACTAAGCATGCATATACCGGTGAAAGATGAAAAAACTAAGATCGAGCTACGTGTCTTAGACACATATCAATTTTTATCCTTTTCCCTAAGTACTTTAGTTGATTGTTCAACAAAGGATATAGACAGCGAGGATATAACATCAGTTCTACCAATTACTGAACAGCAAATGAAATATTTTTATCCAAATTTAAATAATGCAACAATTAAACGAAAAGGTATATTTCCCTACGAGTATCTGACAGATTTAAATAAATTCAATGATTCGAAATTACCATCAATAGACAAATTTTATAGTAAATTAACACAAAATACCTGTACTCCCGAGGAATATAGTTTTGCCAACGCATCATGGAGTCAGTTTGAGTGTACAAATCTCAAGGATTATCTTTTAGCATACTTAAAACTCGATGTTTGTCTCCTCGCTGATATATTTGAGAACTTTAGGAGAGTGTGTAGACAAAACTACGAATTAGAAGTAGTTTATTATTGTAGTATCGCAGCTTTCACTTATGATTGCGCCCTGAAATACAATAAATGTAAGTTAGCATTAATAAAAGATTACCAAACATATAGAGATTTTGAAGCATCTATTAGAGGTGGGGTTTCATTCTGTCGAAAGCATTACATAGAATCAAATATACCAGATACTGATAATTATGATCCAAGCAAGGAAGAGTGTCATATTTTCAATATAGATTTTAATTCCTTGTATTCGGGTAATTTAAGTAAAAAGCTACCTGTTTCAGGTTTTGAACAAGTCAACGTTACATATTTAGAGAATGCTGCTCCAGAAGAACTAATAAACTATTTGACAAATCTTGATACTGAAGGGGATATTGGGTTTTTCTTAATTTGCGATTTGAAATATCCCAAAGATATTCATGATCGTACATTAGAACTACCCTTAGCCCCAGAACATTTAAGTATAAATGAGACAATGCTTTCACCATATATGAGGGAACAATATAATCATGTTTGTAAACAAAGAGGTACTAATAGCAATTATAAGATGTGTGCTCCAAAACTTATGTTGACACAATTCGATAAGGAATTCTATCATGTAAATTTAAAACTGTTAAAATTTTATATAAAACAAGGTTTAATTGTTACTAAGCTCCATAAATTATATTCTTTCCATCAAGACTTTGTATTTAAACCCTATATAGATTTTAATATTAATCAAAGGCGACAGTCAAAAACTTACATTGAAACAGCTGTTGCGAAGCTTCTGAATAATTCGTTATTTGGAAAAACGATAGAGAAGATAAGGGACAGATGCAACTTTCGTATCGCTAATAGTAAAGAGAAATGCGATTTATTAGTCAAACGTATAAATCACGAAAATTTCATGATTTATAATGATTCCTTATCGGGACACTTATTAGTAAAAGACTCTGTAACTCTCGATAAGCCGGTCTATGTAGGTAGTACTGTCTTGGACTTGGCTAAATTGGATATGTATGAGCTGTATTACGATAAATTGCTACCTATTGAGAAAGAATTAAACTGTCGAATTGAAATTGTAGCATCAGATACGGACTCTTTAATAGGTTGTTACTATAATACATCGCAGAATAATTTTTTAAAAGCCTTAATTAAAAATAATATTTTAGATACATCCAATTACCCCAAGGATCACCCTCTCTATAGCGATAAAAATAAATCCAGACTCTATTACTGTAAAGATGAACTAGCCTCACGAGAGATTAAACAAGCAGTATTTTTAAGACCAAAATTATATTCAATTTTGGAATGGAATGATTCCAATATACGACGGGCGAAAGGAATAACAAGAGCTGTCGTGGATAAAAATATTTGCCACGAAGATTATTTAAGAGCATATAAGGATAACTTAGAAATTTCCAAGGAAACGCACCAATTTCAGAGTCAATTACACAAAGTGTACACTGTAGCACGAGATAAGTTTGCTCTCAGCGCATTTGACGATAAACTTTATTGGGTTAATAAAAATCATTCGCTTCCCTGGGGTCACTATCAAACAAAGGTTGAGAAACCTGTAAAGAAAAACAATATACCTATTTATCGGGAGCCAAACAATGAACTATCAGATAGTTAATAAGAATGTAAGTTGCCAGCAAGTGTCAGTGATTAATTTTAAAGAATTAAAAAATCAATTATCTGGTAAACACATACTCAAACCAAATCAGTTTATATATAAGATATTTAGTGCCACATTATTAATATTTAAAAATGGTCGTATTACATTATTAGGCAGTAAGTATAATTTCCAAAAAGTAAAAAAGCATATATTTGATAAAACTAGTATTAATTTGATTTTAAAATCTGTTAATTTATGTACTTATATTTTTAGTATTAAGTCTGTAGTCTATAGGTTATTGATAAACAATACCGGGTTTTATGTTGTCTTTGATAATGTGCAACTTCAAGTTATATATGAACCTGAAATTTTTAATAATTGCAAAATAAGAATAAATAATACCGTAGTCATTTGCTGCTTTCATACTGGTAAATGTACTTTAATGTGTTCACCTAGCAAATTTCACATTTATTACCCTATATTTAGTAAACTTGTTAATTATTTATTAATGTTTGGTGTTATGGTGTTGTAACTTTAGGTGTTGGTGATTAGAAGGTGAAAATTAAACATTATTATTTTTCAATCAATCTATCGGTAGATAGGGAAAACTAACCTCGTTTGAATAAGTATGACTCTCACAGGCTGACTGCGTGCCTAGCTGCGTGGCTGGCTGGTTGACTGCGTGACCGACCGCCAGGCTGACTGCGTGCCGCGAGGCTGGCTGCGAGGCTGACTGCGTACCGCGAGGCTGACTGCGTGACTAGCTGCGAGGGTGGCTAGGCGGCTGCGAGGTGGACCGCTTCCATGCGGTTCTTATGTAAACCTAAAAACAACACAACGTGGGAGGATCCTTCGTGAGGATTCTCCCACACCGGGCGTAGGCGTTCCAACATTAGTATATAGAAAGTGGAGCTTACTCGGGGCGTTTTACAACTTCCTAGGAATTATATTCTCTGAAATTTGCCACGTTTGTAGTTTTTGTTATTCTAAGAATTTTGTACGCTTTTGTTTTTTCAATTTAGTTCCCCAACATTTCCAAATTGGCAACCAAAAGTGGATTTTTGCCCCAATTTGGAAACTTCTAGCACTAATTGGTGAAATTCGGGATGAAGGTGACTGAAATCTTCAAATGTTCTCCGGAGACTTTGTGCGCGGATAAATTTGCAAGTTTCATTAAAAAATTTCGTTTAGCCAAATTTGGCCATTTTGGCCACATTTTAATTTTACCCAAAAATTATCAAAATGGTAAATTTTTACATTGTTTTCTCGCTATCACCAAAGCAGCTTGGCTATTTCGATTGAAACTCATACCGAATACATATCCAATACAGTTGTTCATCGGGTCAAAATATTGGCCAAAAATATTTAACAGTATGCCAATAATTTAACTTTTGGCCAATTTTGGGCCAAATTTGGATATTTTTGACAATTTTTAAATCGTTATAACTCTGTATCTTTTAATTAGAACGAAACCGTTCCACTTGCGTTATATAGAGGGAAGATGGGAGTTCCATTACTGTTATTGATATTGTGCGTTGCCTGAATATTAAGGGCCGGAAATTGGGGCCAAAAAATGGTAATTTTGGAAGTTGACAAAATAGGTTTTGGTAGAAAGTGGTTTTCTCCGAATTGTCTGTTTATATTTTTCTGAAACTTTAACATCACAGATGGATAAGATAGCTCTACATGTTATCCATTTAATGTTAATACAAAAAGTCTTTGCTTCATGTAGTAAATAAGGGCCAAACTTAGGAAATCTGTATTTTCTTGAAATTTAGCCTAAAATTAGGCACTCAAAATGCGATATATCAGCTTAAATTGCATTTTTCCGTAAATCCTTCAAATTAGTTTCTTAGAATTGCTTTGGGCACATCCGTACCAAATTTCATGAAAATCTGAGCAAGTTAAGTATTTTTGGAAGTTTGGCAAATTTTGGCGAAATTTTTTTTCATTTTTTCATTTTTTTTTATTTTAGCCTCAGATTACCTCAAAATATACTATATAGGTACATTTTTGTGTGCTGAATCCGAATATGCATGCCATTTTCGATTTCAACGATATGTGTAGGTATGACAGACAAATAAAAAAAGTCCGTTAAATGACCGTCTTTTTGAAAGTCTGAGCTTTAGTTTAAGAACTTCCTAGGAATTATATTTTCTAAAACTGTGCTCAATTAAAGAACGTTTTAGGATAAGAAAAATGACACTGGCAACAATTTATATGAGTTGGCCCAACCCACCCAATTTTACTCCAAACCGTCAAATTTTCACTCATTTTTAACAAAATTAACCAATTTTCACCATAAAATTACATATTTATCAAAAATAAAACAACTTCCTAGGAATTATATTTTTTTTAACTTCGGTCATTTATAGAACATGATAGTAGAACAAAATTGACATATTCCAAAATTTTCAAGAGTTGAACGAACCTGGTCAATTTTGTGGTCAAATCTGGCTTACGTGGCCACAATTTGGCAATTCCCGGCTCTTAAACTCTTATAGTTTAAAAATCATACCGATTATAAATATATTGAGTATAGCAATTGTAAACGCATTAATTACCGTACGTAACAATGAAAATTTCATCGAATACGGTCGTGTTGCACCAGAGTTACAGCGATTTTTATAATTGCACATCATATTAAAAATTTCATTATTGTTGTATTATTTGACTATTTTGAAATTCCCTCCATCAAACCATTTGAATATCATAACATGAAAGCCAACCAATGGTACAGCTCTAGCCAATAACAGATAATTTGTATCCTAGCAGCAGCAACACTCTTAGTGTGAGGCAAGGATAATGAACTCACAGCTGGCTGTGTGGTATCATTCTTTGAATGCTGCTGCTAGCATTGACTTTGCAGCCTTATGTGTACTGGCACTGTTCTTCTGCTAGGCCTAGCAGTTCAGCAGTTAGTGTTTGATTTCCTATTACTGTATTACCTGTCTGCGGTACAACTGGAACGCCTGCTGCAGTAGGCTACCGCCAGACCGCCGCCAATACTTCCACAGGCCTTACTGCCATACCTACATTCTACATACTATACCTTGTACTTGTATTCTAGGCGTGTCTGCAGGTTATCAGGTTCGGTACGACTGTACGGCAGTACGTTCTGATGGTTGTTGTATAATTAGGCCTATTTCAGTATTTCATTGAATATTTTTTAATTTTTAGTGAGTCTAATACCGGTACTGCAGTACTGTGATTGAACTAGGCCCCTATGCCTAGCATTTCTGTTTACTCATATCAACTGTTCTTTCAGTAGCAATTCCACAGTGACCGTACTACTACTAGGTCGAGCGAACTCAGACAAAACCGGCAGTCACGCAAGGGGCTAATAACCTTAGGATTTTAGTAAACTCAGGAGTCCGACTTCCCTCTGTTCTAAGTTCCACCTACCTACCTACTGCTTATTTTATACAATCTGCCTGCATTATACTGCTGTTCTAAACTTCGAGTTCAGACGTTGTAATCCTTATTTCCGAGGATCCCTATGAGGTGAGGATCACTTGCAGCTTATCCTAACGATTCATCTCCTTCTGCAAGAGATGACTGCTGAGTCTTAAACGTTGACGACACAAATTGGCACTGGCTGACTGGGTGCCAGTACGTTTGCGATAATGTTCTCACATATTTCTGGACGGCGAAGGTCGAGAGATGCTCGTACCGGAACTCTATCATCGCGACTTCCGGCCCTTGGCCTCGTAAGCAGGACTTCGCTAAAAGCAAACATGCAGGTGAAACTAAAGAGACTTTGTGGTATCGGTACGATTACATCGCGTGGTTTATGGTACTTGCAACGGTTACCGGATGAAATCTTAGGCTCTAGAATCAGCGGCACGAAATACTGAAATACAAAGTGCAAAACTTCCGTGGGTCAACTGCGGTAGAGCAATTCAATGCAACAGCAAGCGATGAGTTATTATCGCAGTATGGGTTGCGTTCCGGAGTGAGTTGGGATCCCCAGTTTAAATTCGCGAGTGGTTCGGTGTCCATCAGTCGACCAGACACGCTTTGGTTCGTTGAGTTTTTAACTTTCATGTCTTCGTTTCATCCAAACCGCATCCGGGTAGGGATACCAAACTACCGCGGTATTTAATGCTTTTTAATTTTGTTATTGTCTATCGATTGACTTATATATAACCTGTGCCTATATTCAGTTACAGTGTTAACATTTGTGACGTCGTATTGGTTTAAATGTATGCCCATTTATCAAGTTTGTGGTCCTATACTGCCATGTGCAGAAATTATTTTATTAATTGAACAAGTTAAATTTACAATTTAGTATTGAATCTTTAATATATTATACTAAATAATAATAATATTAATTATATTATATAAATATATTAATAGTATAAAGAGCTATAGCTATATACCATAAATATATTGTTATATTTCATAATTAAAATTTATTTAATTTATTATTTTGCATTTTATACAAATACTGATATATTTTTTAGCGTATTTACAAAAGCAAAGAATAAAAAAGGTGCTTTTGTGATAATTATGCAAATAAATTTTTTATTTTAATGCAAATACTTACAGTAATATTAACCAAGTATTTTGTTACACAGTAAAATTTAGTTTTCATTCTTTGATATTTTATTTTTTTGTTGGTTTTAAATAAAATTTGAAATATTTTTGGTACTAAACAAGATCCCCAATGTCCCGTCAACACCTTGGGTTGACGAGAGGGACATTGGGGCTAATCTTTAATAAGGAATTCTACCCCCCCCCCCCCCCTCCCCTCTCCTTACTTTCAGCCTAACAATTAGTAACTTGTGGATTTCATTTTCCAACAATTCCATTTAAATCGCACTCTTATATGAACAGAACTTCACAGTCTAGTCCAATATTAACATTGTTTGTGAATTCGAATTGTTTGCGAAACATATATGTTTCATCATAATATTAATTTTTTTACAGCTTTGATATTATACTGACATCGTAGATGTTACTGAAAGATGGCACAGCCGAATTTTATTTAGTAGGTATAGGCCCTAGGCAGCAAACTTGTGGTGCTGTATGTTGGTACAGTACATTAATAGTTGTTATGGGTAAAATTAATTATTGCGTAATTTCAGAAC
>JAUCBJ010000209.1:0-18707 GCA_032718475.1 Nemertoderma westbladi | reverse complement strand
GGGGGAAACATGGTTATAATTATAGTAACAATATAGTCGTTTAATTTGTTATGAAGGTCTATTATTAACTGATTAATAAATTATTATAGCTGAAGTAATACCGTAGGTCAAGTTGTTAAAGATATTAGATGAAACGGTTAGTTAGAAACAGTTAGTTTTGTATGTTTGGGGTGTATGATCCTGGACTAACTTCATACCTATTTTGAACATTTCATTGAATATTATAAAAAACGCTCTTGTAATTTCTTATTCTATGTTTTGTAAATAAATCGGTTTTTAACGCTCAAAATCCTTCTAATATAGTATAGTGCGCCTATTGTAGTTAACACCTTACCAGAAATAGTTTTAGCCTACTGTATCTCATAATTACATGTTCATTTACTTTGGGTGCAAAGTCTTAAGTGTATTGTTAGACAATGCAACATTGTGTTGGTCAATCCACAATTACATCTTAGGTACTTTTTACCGTTGGTCTTGTGATGTGTATGATTGGATATATTAATAGGTAGTGAGTGAGTGGGTGGGTGAATATGATTGTGGCTTGCCGGTGCGGTACATTCAATTAGATCACCTGATCTATATTGTATATATATGCCCCATGCCTACTGTAGTTAGCGCATTCTAAATTTACTATAAACCTGTTTTTTTATTCCAGCACGTATCACAGTAAAACTTTTCATTACTTTGCAACTGAGCACCACATTTGTTACCTGTTAACCTGCATCTCTGATTTGTAAATTTTATTTGAAGGAATTTGAATCAACTGTTCCTGAATTAAGATTCAAAAAGTTTGTTAAAGAAAACTCCATTATACGTCTCAACAGCTTGATGATTTGCTGGTATTCTTAACAAAATAATCGGAGCAATAATGATAGGATGAATCCTATATATGATGCCAAGTTTCTTCCGGAAGAAAAACAAATATTCTTCCGCCACGGGAATAGCCTCTCTATTGCCGACTCTTCCACGCGCAGACCAATCAGGTCTATTAACAGTCGGGTGGATCTATCGTGCAGTTGTCTGTCTCCTAATGGTCGAGCGATAGTCGCAGGTACACATACCGGTTCGGTTCTCGTGTGGAACAGCGAAACCACCGATATCCTCTTCGATATTCCATCGAATCAAATTGAAACAAGAAAAAGATGTATTAGAAAAGTAACGTTTTCATTTAACTCGGATGTTTTTGGCGTCTGTGCTGATAATAAACTCGTTGTCATAACTCTAGGATGCGACAGTTTTTCAAAGGTTACTTGGGTGGCACATGAAGGTTTGGTAACTGATTTTGCATTTGCACCATTAAATTTGCAACTGGCTAGCTGTTCTGTAGACAAGCTGGTGAAAATTTGGCCTTGTGACATCCGAGGTTTATCATGTGACCGTCAGCATCTTCCAATTTCGAAATTTTCCCGTCATTCCGGGCAAGTCTCTAGACTTGTGTGGTCTCCAGATTATCGGTGTATTGTTTCTGCTGGTGGTTTAGAGATCCATTCATGGATAGCTGAAACGGGTGAAGTAATGTGGAGTCTGATAGCTGAAGATAAAATATATGCGGACAGCATTGCATATCACCCTACAGGAACTACTGTTGCCGTGAGTGACTTAAGGGTCATATACATATTGTCTGCTAGTAACGGTTGCTGCCTTAATGTTTTAAATAATAGAGAAAATAGGATTTCCTGCCTTGAGTTTAATGGAGCTGGAAACCACTTAGTAGTCGGTTATTGGGATGGATTCCTGCAAATTATTAGCACGACAGGACGAGGTAGTCAGAGGCGATCGTGGACCAACAAGTTCATTCTTGAAATTGCAAAGAAGTGGAAAGATATTGTAGACTATATACACGAAATATCCGAAATGACCGACCAAACGTCTGTACGGCTTGTTGGTAAAATAATAGTTTGGACTCTGAATTCCCTTTCGCTTCAAGATCGGATGAAATTCCTCAAAATGTCCATTTGCGATAAACGTGAATACGATATTCTCAGTCTGTGTGCTCTTTGGAAAGAAGATGAGGAATCAACTGAAAACATTGTAAACGAGTTTGTCCAAAGAGGACTTGTTGATAAGTGTTTGCAGGATAGATGGAATATAAAATGTCTTCAAAGAGTACCAACCATAGTGGTTAGGCCTCATCCTTATCTGATAACTTACATAAAGAAACACACACCTTCAGAAATCATTGTCCAGGGCCCAGAGGCAATATCTTCTTACAACGAATCATTGTGTGAGGGAAAACGAATTAGTTCTAAAATGAGATTAATGTTGCTCGGCCAAGAATTAGCAGGTAAAACCAGCTTAAAGAATAACTTGACAGGCCAGAAGTTCAACATCAATGAATGTATTACTCATGGTATTGATACCACTACCTATTGTCATATTAATCTCTCCAACTGTACAAATTGGACAAAACTTGTTAGTCGGCAAGAAATGATTTCAAATGCTGAAAAAACAATAGCTTTAGACATCTTCAGCAAGGTTTTAGATAAGATTGGAGTTACTGTTACTATCTGCGATCCTGTGGTTAAGGGAAGTGACAACCTTTCGACTAACAGTATCAACACTGAGTACGATGTTACAGATGAGTCTAATGTGGATATAGTTAAAAATATAAAAGCCGTTCCACTTCACAGATTAACATGTGACGAAATCGGACGTCACCAAGTTGACGATATTACTAAGCAAGTAGCTAATATTCCTTTAGGGGTCAGCTCTGCTCTAGGTGACATGATGATGAAAGTTACTCAGGATGAAAATGCAATGGACAAATACGCACACCAAGACGAACATTTGTCATTAAATATATGGGATTTCGGAGGGCAAATGTTGTACTACATTACTCACCAAATATTTATAAACAGTCACGCTGTTTATGTAGTCGTTTTTGATCTCACAAAAGATTTGGAAGGCAAAGCAGATTTAAGTTTTCAAAATGATATGAAAAATATAGAATTTATTGATTTATGGTTATCCAATATTTATTCTTACACGTCAAATGGGCAAGATGACTCTGAGATTAGAAGAGTATTTATAGTTGGAACTCATCGAGCAGATCTAGCTGTGGAGGTTGACATCCAGAAGCAACTGGCTAATAAAAAATTTGGGATAATTGATAAGTTTGTACGTTTCAGAAAATACCGACAATATTTGGAGCTATCCTACTTTGCAATAGAAAACAATCTTAAATCTGGTGAAGTTGATATTGATATGGTTAATCTGCGCAATGAAATAGTTAAGCTGGCAATGAATTATAGACAGGAAATACCACTGAAATATTTTAAATTTGAACAAATTATTTTTGAACTCTGCTCTAATAATATTTTGTACTGTTCGGTGAGTGAAATGAATGAAATTCTATCGAAGCAGGGTATACAAATGGGTGAAAACTCATTGATAACTATGCTGAAATACTATCATAATATTGGATCAGTTGTTTATTTTGATGATAACAATATAGATGAAACCGTAATTCTGAGTCCGCAATGGGTTATTGATATGTTTCGAAAAGTTATATCTGTTGACGATGGTGTTGTTTCGGCCAATGGAATATTGTGGGGTGAGCTCTATAAAAAGGGAATATTATGGGACCAACTAGTAGATATTATGTGGAAAGATAACTTACATCAAAAGAGTTTCTTGCTAAAGATTTTGGTTCGTTTTGATTTGTTATGCGAAAGAGTTCAAGTTGAGAGCAATGTGTTGGAACATTCCATCACAGCATCGCAGATATCAACTGCATCAATTATTGATGTTAATCGGTTATCATTTTACGTACCGTGTCGACTTAAACCATGTAATGATGAAATATATTTCGAAACTAAACCAACTGATGTTGAATATTATTTAATATTTAATGGTTTCCTGGTTGACGGTATATATAACGCTCTGGTTAAACGACTAATTGAATGGACTTTCTCAATCGGGGACAGGAAAGTTGAACCCGAATTATATTACAATGTGACGAGACTTTTTATCGATGTTTACCACCACATAATACTCACGAAATCGAAAAGACATTTAAATAGAATAAAAGTTCAAATACTTAGGAAACAAACGATAGACCCAAGCGGTCAAACCGAAGCGTCATACCCACCGAAAACAACAATTGTGAAAGAAATCAAATGTAACATTGAGGAAATACTAGCTGATATTTGCGTCAATAAAGTTACTTCAAAATTTGTTAACATAACGTTTACGACGATGGTGCGTTGTCCGTGTACAGTAAACTGTGAAGTACATGACGTCCCCCATTGTGATAAAGAATCATGTTACCACTTCATTAATCTCAATGAATGCCTTTTGTCTCCAACTATCCCTTGCCCCTATTCTCGACCCATTAAAACTGCATTTTATCAGAATTGGTTTCACGGCCCAGCCCCAGGGAGCCCTGTTCTGGCACAACTTAGCTATTCCAGGTGGGATTTAGTTAACAGTATAGACCCCTCTGAATTGTTGGTGTACCTTGAAGCCAATGGAGTGCTCACTCACAGCCAGACTCAGGAGATAGCAAGCATAACCACTGACTTGGAGAAAAACAATGCGCTTATAGCCCTGATAATAAGACGACCGATTTCTGACTTTAACCAATTCTGTGAAGGTTTAAGGAAAACTGGACAATCTTACATTGTCACTGAAATTCTCAAAGCAAATTACTATGCCAATTAGTTAACGATATATCAATTAATGTTTTTTGGTAATATTACTGCATTTTAAATGAAGATAGGCCAGGCCGTGTAGGTATGACATTGTATTCAATTACTGTAATAGCGCTTGTATATTTTTCAGCTCGTATTTTGAATTAGTAAAACTGCTATATTTATTATTTCATTGTTAATATTTATTTGAATTTGCTTTTTGCTTGATTAAATTATGCATTTCGCATTTTCCTATGTGATTAGTGTACCAATGTAACATTGTCGATTCACCTGTCTGTAGGTACCAAATAATACTTATTTTTTATTATAAGTTGAATTTAATTCTCCTTAATTTTCATTATTGAGCACATTCTGTTAAGAAATAACGATTTTTTTTCAATCTCATCCGCAATTTCCTTTTTTTTCCATTTCGAGAAGCTAATGTAATACATATTTTCCCAAATTTCCTATTCAAATTCAAGATTAATTTCGCAGGATATTATAGAACAATAAAATTTCCAAAATGTATCGCTTTACTATGTTTGAATATTTTATCAACCTAATTAACGAGAACGGCGTTTCTGTTTTTGTTATAAAAATATTTTCATTTATGTATCATTTTATATTCATTATTTTTCATTCATATTCATATATCATTTATATAATAAGTTAGTCTTGGTGCATAAATAAACGACCTCTTTACAGTTCGGTATCCATATGTTACACAAGTAAGTGAAAATAAAGCGATTAGAATCATGCCGCTGTAAAGTACCTCCAAAATTCTAACAATAAGAAACGATTTCTGCCATTAATAACCACATAGGAAACTTATGCTGTAAAAATGTAAAGCTTTTGTGGATATCTCATATTTTATAATTACTAAAATATATTAATTTCATTAATAATGTACTTCTTTATTTCGTTTATGGTTTTTGTTGGAGTAATTTGCCACTGTAACCTGCTCATTTCTATTATTTAGTGTAAATTAGATTTTAAATTTTTATAGTGATTTTATAGTAATTCATTTTAGTGATAATTAAAATATTTTAATGACAGTTAATATAACTGACTAGACTATAACTGAATAGTTTACAGATTTTGCAGTTAAAATTGAGTAAAAATTATTATTTTGAATGGGAATGGGAGAATCTTTTAGGCTCGTTAAGCCAAGGAATGCCTGTTCACCACCATGGGTGATCTTCCACAGTAAACCCTTCCACTCTGTTTCCCAAGTTGCCTTGGTTCCCATTTATCGACCACTGAAGGATGAAAGCCGGGGTTGGGCTAGGCTGCAGCATTTAAAGCACTGTGCCCAAACAGTGCTGCCCCATCTAGGGATCGAACCCGGGCTCCCTAATCGGAAGCACAGTAATGTCACCACTAGACCAAGCTGCTGCTTGAAATTATTATTAAAATTATTATTTTTAGTAGTTCAATACAATCATACTGTACCTGCCATATTATAAATCATTCACGTTATAGAGATTGTAGCGTTTGCTATTGTGTTTCGCAAAAGGATTTGTTTGATGATGTTGGATTGACAAAGACGTAGAGCAATATAAAGTTAAGTTTCAGTTTTTTTTAAAGGAGCGTATTTCTTCAAATAAGAGCCCCCCCCCCCCCCCCCTCCCCTCGAATAAACGCCCCTCTTACTATCAAATTATCAACTTAAACGCCTTCCCCGAATAAACGCATCTGACTTTAATAATATTACCATGTGGGGCGAGCCACGATTAGTGAGCGATGCCTCTAGCACACACTCATCATTAATATATAGATAGACTGAAGGTAAATATATTGTAGGGTATTGTACCGCGGTAATAGGCTGTATGTGTAATAAAGATAATCCTGATTTATTAGAATTATTTCATTTGTTTAACTTGTTTTCTTGAATTTAACAACATTTTCATTAGGGTATTTAGATTCAAAATGCTGAAAATCTAGAACGTAAACATAAACGCCCCCACTAAAACCATAAAACTTGGAACCGAATAAACACCCCCCTCGAATAAACTTAAACGCACAGGCTTTATTCGAGTAAATACTGTAACTCATCGTCTATAGTGAGTGTTATCCTCGAGAGATATAAAGTGCTATAACAACTCGCTGTTGATCTAACTGTGATGAAATTGTTGTTATTGTAATTGTAAAAGTAGTTGAAATCAATAATTTGCATATTTTTCAACGTATCAAATTATAACAAATTAAAAGTTCAGTAAAGTTTTAGCTCTTCTAGTATTCTCTTCGTTGGTGTTGTTGTTAATTTCACGTTGGGTTTTAGTAATAAGGCCTCATACGACGCATTGACGAAGTTGGTAGAGCGTGGGACTTAGAATCTCTAGGTACCGAGTTCAATCCCACCATTCCGGTGAATGTTTTTTTGTTGTAGGATTGGTAGTTCATGTGTTAGTAGACGCGGAATAGACGCGTTATTTTGCGCTTGTTAGTCGATGCTTTTTATTGTTTCCATGAATGTCTTTGATTGAGAACTACTACTGTAACTAGTCTAGTTTGGGTGATATTATGGTGGCGATAGCTAGGAATTTGTTCCCAATTATTATTAAAAGGGATACCTTTCAAGCTGGGGCCCCTAGGCTACAGCCTAGTAAGTCTTGGCGTTAAAGAGACCCTGGGTCCTGAGTAGGACCAGGCTGTACTACAGTTTATAAAATACGATTGTATGGGGGACTAGACTACTTGGCAGCTTTAAAGAAGTGGTGGAAGCTTAAACCCTTAATTACAATTATCATTTAACACTAACCCGATGTCATTAATGTCATTAATTTCATACATTATTGGTTATCATATAAAAGTACATAGGAAGTAAATAAATATATTTTCAAAACAGTAAAATGAAATAATTTCATGAAAAAATGGAATAATTATTAGATTAATTATAATGCTTAATTAATTAATTATTTATGTAGGTGATAGCAGAAATTGAATGTAGGGCCTATACATAAACTGGAAATTCACAGCAGAATACAAGCGTGGGATAAATTATGGAGGTTGGGGGAGACTAGATATCAATTAAGGGAAAGGATCAGGTTACAGTGGCCTTTATTTTAGTCAGAAACATAAACTAAAGTCATTAAAAACAGGTTCCTTACAGTTTTATTTTTGGGAGTAATTAGTTTTTATTTGCGTCGATTTCCTCTAGAGCGGGTGAATTTTAATTGCGTCGAAAATCCCACCCTATCTCTACATTGCATCTTAGTATTGTACTTCTTATGGAAAGCAAATCTAAGTTATAAGAATGCAAATTTAGAAATTTAATTCCATGGATAATTGTATATATCAATCATTTAAATTTTAACATTCCCTCATATTTAAACGGCACATTGGATGCTGTTTTAGAAATAATAAAATGTGACTCTCTTTCTGTTTTGAATATAAATTATGTGGAAATTCGGCTGTCAAATCAATAAAAATAGCCTAATCTATACCTATAAAAATCAAATTCTGTCTGTCTCTCTCTCTTTCTCTCTTTCTCTCTCTCTCTCTGTGTTCGAACTCCTCCAAAACGGGCAGCTGGAACTTGGCATGTGTGTATAACATTAACCAGCGGTCGTTATAGGCCACTTTTCGGAAAGTTTAATTCACGTTCGGTACCGGTACTGGGTACCGGTACGTCAGTAGGCCTATACCGGTACCAGTACGCCAGTAGGCCTATGCCGGTAGCGGGAAATACCGGGTAACATGCCTCGGGTATTGCCTGCTAGTGATCTATAATTATCAATATATTTAAATTGTAGTATAAAACAGATAGTTGTAATATAAAGTAATAGATAACTTTGGATTTATTTATATTTATTTCAGCCAAAGCCGGTAGTAAAAACAATCGATAAACAAAACCAGTAAATCACAAATAATTTTAACATTATATGATGGACAAATACTGTAGAATATATAAAAACAGAACAGAAATTCATGTAGTCATGAAGAGAAGAGAATAAAAGGGCATTAATAATGAAATAAATGAATCTTATTTACAGTGGATTAGAAATGTTTTGTGTAAAACATAGGTCGGACGACAGGTGAAATGGACAGCACAGATAGATTGAGCGAAATATCTACATGATGGTGAAGGCTAAAAAGTGAAATGCGATGGCTGTAGCACGTAAATTCAATTAAGTTTATTGTTTATTTATTTTCATTTCTTAACCGTGCGAAGAATGTCAGTGATTTCAAATGTGGATTTGTTAAAAAAATTCACCATCTAACTCCCTATACTGAATGACATAGCTATTAAATGCTTTGATGTAAGGCCGCCTCCACTATGCGCAATTAGTAAAGGTGGGCCCTTCATGTACAGCCAGGGAATTTATATGTAACGGGTACAAAATGGATGGAATCGCTTGACACATATTAGGACCATTACTATATAAACCGTGGGCCCAATCCCTATAGCAATGTATCGCTACAAGTATAATAAAACTTTACTTCCATCGGGGAAACCAAAGCTGAACCGCACCATTCACAATGCTACGCAGAATACTGCCCTACTTTCAGAGGATGCCATTGGCTAATCATTTGCACTTTTAATTTGGTAAATTTATAACTGAATTTATTTATTACATGAGTTATAAATGTAATTGATTATTTAGGAAATATATTTACATACCTATGGGGAAATTACGTAACCATAATTTTATTAAATATATTTTTATCGACATTTATATGATTATTGTGCGCTAAATTAAGATAAGTTAATTGAGATAGGTACAGAGTAGAAGCTCCGCCTTCAATATTGCCTAGCAACCCATTTGGCTTTGCTGTCGGTATTTTTGTTTGATATAACAAGGAGTTGGGATCACTTTCAATTGTCTTTGGCGTGAGATTTGCTTTTTCTCGATCGGAATTTTACATTTTGTTGAGAGATAATTCAAACAGATTAAGAAGACTATAAATAATCAGGTGAGTCCCAATTAGCTAAGTAGTTATACAATCAACGTCGGCCTATTGAGTTTGTTTGTATTCCATTATTTATTGTGTATTGTACGATAGACTAGATAATGCATGAGTTAGATGTAGTTTATCAAGGTCTTCTATATATTGTGTTGGAAACCCTGAGGACAAGCCTGTGATCAACCTTGAGCTTTGGCGGCCTCACGGAGAGAGTAAGCATAGTGGACTCTGGTCAGCCCATCATCTTCTTGAGACGCATCATAAAGGAAACTGGCCTTGAAGATGCGGATAATCTCGCGGATGACTGTCGATTCGGAGTTATTGTCGATAAAACCAGTAAGCTCTCAATGCAGCATACCAATTATTGAACAATTTATTCAATTACTTTTCAATTTATTATACAAATTATTCAACAATTTGATCCCACCACAAAACTTCGAAATGTCGTTATATCAGTCTTTGTTTTAATATAATAAGAAGAATAATATACTTAGTAATAAAACACGTTGTACATGACCTACACCTGGTAATATATAATATGGTATATAATGTGGTATACATTAGATAATTGCATAGTCCTAGAGGATCTTAACTTGTCCGTACATTATTAGACTGAGGTAAATAAATATAATAGTGAGTGCTAGAGTCAAATTTACCAGAGATGATTTTATTGTTATTTATCGTTATTTGTGTTGAACTCGTTAGCGGCAGAATTAGTAGTATATTAAAGGCACTTTAATATCTTCTATTTTCTAGTAAATTACTTAATATTTTCTAGTAAATATTCTAAATTTCGGTGCATTAATAATATATATTTATATGCTACAATCTGCATACCAGTTGCATACACCATATGATGGTAATAAAGGCTCTGATTTCGAATATCTTAAAAAAGTATTTTTCGTGGCCGCAAAAATTTGTCAAATTCATATCATCACATACTGTCGGTAAGTGTAGGCCTACTGCTGAGCGTCGCCTTGCACCGTACACGTTGGATTGTTACTAAGTAACACTAACTAACCATTATGTCCAATTGATGTGTCGAGTGAAATTGGCTTTGAACTGAAAATTTGGCGATATTTAATTTCGTTGATAACACGATATACTGTGCATGTTCAGAGAAAAGAGAGAAGGTTGAGGTGGCGTGGCAGACTTTTCTAACTAAAATCTTAAACAAAGTTTGCAGTATAACTTTTATTCCAAGGTAGTAATTTTTTGTTTACATTATTTATTTTATTTTACAATTACATTCCTTAGTGGACGAAGTTTGTGTAGTACGTGCGTGCAGGATCACCTAATATGAGATTGTTATAACTTATGGTTCCCGTTTAGCGCTGTGTCTGTTATGATTCACTTCACTTGTGGGTTATAAATTTCTATAAAAATACGATATTTCAGCTTAACTTCTCAAATTAAATAGATTTTAATTAAATTTTGAAGCTATACTCTATATAATTTATATATATCGAAATACCTGGATTTATGTGTTGGGGGGTTTCTGTGCACGGTCGGAGTTACGGAATTGTTACTGACTAGAAGGAACAATGATACACACATAATTGCTCGTACTTTAGTGCCATGTCAGCGGACTCGAAATCGAATCCGCACCAAATCCATAAACATCCCAAATTCGACGGTGTTCTCAAGTGCAACACTAAATACGGTTACGAAGGTCGTTAACAGGCTCATTCTCCCGGTTATGGCAATGACCGGCTAGCCTTACGCGGCAGGTTTGCAGGATGGAGCAGGCTTTTGGTAATGTGCTGCGACCATAATGTATAACACCTCATTGCTTATGCTTTGATATACAACATTGTGTACATCATTGAGCAGCACAGGGTCCATTGCTGAAAGGAAAAGTCCCGCCTTCAATCTCAATGAGCTTTTCATCAGGGCTCCGCTACCTTACCAGATAGAAGGTGTATTTCCACCCCATCCAAGTTATGGTTGTCCGAAGAATGTAGTCAGTCAACCTCGATAATGAACACGTCTGTGTCTCCGTCTCAACTGGATACTACTCTCGCTGATCGTAAATTAACCGTTTAACGCCCATTGCACCTTAAATGGAACATGGTATATGGAGAGACATGGGCGGCTGCTGCTTTGAAAAAAACGTGATTTTTTTTTGATATGAGTAAATTACATGTTTCCTCACATAATGACACCTTACTTGACCAAATTTTATCAATTTCAAAACTGGAAATTGCCTGTTGAAAAGTGCCATTTTTGAAAAATTGAGGTGTCTTTTTGAATCTTAAAATTATGAGATGTGGGATGGTCAAAAATTTTCGAAACTTAGCTTTCCTGTTGGCCTGAATGCTATGTTAATCATTTTTATCAGTTTTAGCTTTCAAATTTTTATTTTCAATGTAACAATTTTTTTATTAATTAATCTGATTTGTGTGAAATTAATTTGAAGAAGTCGTTCTACAGGATCCGTAATGCGATTTAACATAATTTTGTTGATAGCCGCGTTGGTGGTTCTGACTAATGCCACCATGAAAATGAAAAGTCATAATCTTTCTGGGGACTGGAAGAAGGACTCGTTCACTTGATAAATGCGAGTTTTTGGAAAATATCACTCGGATCTGCCAGACGTTCAACTTGTTAGACGAATCTTCGTCCAAAGAACAGGTCGATCCCATTCCAGGCCTCAGAAGCCACCACCATTCTGCCACCATTATATCACGTATAAGGAACAATATGCATTCTTTTTCAGTTTATAGTTGCCATGGCAACTAAGTAACCTTGACTAAAACCATATTAGCGGCAGCGTTTTTAAATCTACCTCTACCCCCACTACATCGAGTATTTGGAAAAATATGCAATATGTTTTACTTTCTAGGTGCCATGGCAACGCGTCAGAATTGTTAATAAAGTGTCTTTAATATCTGTTAGTCGTTTACACTATGTAAATTAATCACAATTATAACATTCAGCGTCAAACAGTTTCTCTGACAGGCACATGTATTTACTAATGAATCAGAAATTGGTGAAAGGTATTTATTGGGCAACAACATTCCATTTGCACCAGTATTCCAACCAAAATCGAATATACTTAGATTTATTAAGGAGTCATTGCATAATGATGCAATCTTATTTGTTATGTAGAGACATCGCAAAATGTGACCATTTTATGTATTCTGTTGTTGGAGGGAGATCCTATTACTACTACTAGGATTGGCATGCTGCATTGCAGCTGCATTTTTAAGAATGCTGTCTATGAATTCTAGGTCATTGATCAAGAAAACTTGCAACCTCCATGCAGCATAAAGGAGGTGCCACCTGTGGCTGCATAGACCCTCTTACTAGGGCAAATCTGGTCCTGTAACTAGGACCCCCTTCGTTCTGGGACAAGGACGCCCTTGGTCCTGGATTAAGGACCCATATACTTGGCTGCATGGGTATATGGCTTGGCCAGACAGACCTACCTCTACCATTGCTACAAATGTGATCTACCAATGGCTGGTCAGGTGTAGAGTCTTCTCATTTCCACTCTGAGTGCACTTCACAGCTACCTGCACCTGGCAGCAGGGGTACAGGGCATGGCCCAGCAGATGAGCTGGAAATACAATGGTGGGACATGTGCGCCAGAGTAGGTATGGTCCTCTGGCTGGTTATCAAGGCGAAAGCAATATCCTGCAAAGCGGAGGCGACTTTGTTATAGTTTCAAGCTTGGGGGAACCAATGAGACATATCCAATGTTATATAGTGTCTGGTTGGAGATGTGTGCATTGTAATTCACAAAATGAACCCTGCGTAGCATTCTTGTGAATGTGCCATCCAGAGATTTGGTGTCCTGCGCAGTTAGAGCCCAGCATGGATTCCCATAGTGGAGTACTGGAACTACTGCTGCTCTAAATAATCGGACCTTAAGTTTCCGATTAATACTCTGTGACTTCCAAATCCTGGAAAGCCGATTCAAGGCTGCCCATGTCTTTCTCTTACGTATTCGAAGGTTCTCACCTGACTTCCGGATCCATCCTTTGAGCTTATGCTCATTCGGTCAGAGACTTGTTGAGGACTTTCAAAGTTAACTGTCAAAATTTTGGTCTTTTTGGAGTTAATAAAAATACCAACATTAGAAGCAGCCTGTTCTAATGAGCTGAGGAGCCGTTGGGCTCCCTCTAGTTATTCTGTCATCAACAAAGTATAGATCAGTTAGATACTTGGCAGGATTTCCTCGACTTCTGGAGCCAGTAGGTGGAGTTAAATTCACCCCATCATAATTATTATGATCTAAGGACATGCCTAGAACATAGTCAACCACAATTAGGAACAAGAATGGCGCAAGTGCGTCTCCTTGGAGGACTCCCCATAATACTTCAAATGGTTCTGTGTCACCATCAACAGTAGACACAAATGTTGTCGACCCATCGAATACTGATCTGATTGCTGCAATATTTTCATCAGGAATCCCATATAATAAAAGTACGCTGAACATACGTGAGCGTGAGATTGAATCAAAGGCCTTCAAGAATTCAACAAAGATAACAGCCAGATGCCTATCTTTCTTTTTTGATAACTCTTCAATGTAATCCATAGTGGGGGTTGCCGAGGTAGCTCTCGGGGCAAATACCACACCCTGGTTTGCCATTCCACAGGGTGGGTATCGCAGTGGAGTCAGATATGAGGCCCATCACCCATATCTACTCTGGGGCACATGACCCACCATTGGCTGTGCAGCTCATCTGCTGGGTCATGCCCTGTACCCCTGCTGCCAGGTGCAGGTCGCAGTGAAGTGCACTCAGAGTGGACATGAGAACACTCTACTCCTGATCAGCCATTGGTAGATCACATTTGTACCATTGGTAGAAGCAGGTCTGCCTGGCCAGGCAATATACCCCTGCAGCCAAGTATATGGGTCCTTAATCCATGACCAAGGGCGTCCTTATCCCAGAACGAAGGGTGTCCTAGTTACAGGACCAGATTAGCCCTAGTAAGAGGGTCTATGCAGCCACAGGTGGCACCTCCTTTATGCTGCACGGAGGTAGCAAGTTTTCTTGATCAATGACCTAGAATTCATAGAAAGCATTCTTAAAAATGCAGCTGCAATGCAACATGCCGATCCTAGTAGTAGTAATAGGATCTCCCTCCAACAACAGAATCTATAAATGGTCACAATTTGCGATGTCTCTACATAATAAATAAGATTGCATCATTATGCAATGACTCTGTGATAAATCTAAGTGTATTAGATTTTGGTTGGAATACTGGTGCAAATGGAATGTTGTTGCCCAATAAATACCTTTCACCAATTTCCTGATTCATTAGTAAATACATGTGCCTGTCAGAGAAACTGCTTGACGCTGAATGATATAATTGTGATTAATTTACTTAGTGTAAACGGCTAACAGATATTAAAGACACTTTATTAACAATTCTGACACGTTGCCATGGCATCTAGAAAGTAAAACATATTGCATATTTTTCTTTATACTCGATATAGTGGGGGTAGAGGTAGATTTAAAAACGCTGCCGCTAATATGTAGCATGTTTTTAGTCAAGGTTACTCGTTGCCATGGCAACTAGAAACTGAAAAAGAATGCATATTGTTCATTATACGTGATATCTTGCTATCTTTGAAGGTCGTTTTCGCCTGGTTGCTATGGTATTTTCAAAAAACGAAATATGCCATTAAATTCTTCATATCCAAAATATTAATCTGCTATAAATTTTTAATCGTCATATCTACTATAAGAGCTGTTGCTATGGTAATTTTCTCCGTTGCTATGTTTAAGACCCCCTAAAAAACGAGAGCAACCGTTTGGTGAAGTCTACCCAAATTTTTTTAAATGTCCCAAGTTTGCACTAAACATCTATGTAGGGTAGCTGAGTCATATATAAAATCCCTACGGGGTCATAGGCTGAAAAGCCTGTACTAGATGATCCTTGTGGATTATTACAAAATTTTAACATTACGAACAATAATTGGTGATGAAAAACGCGTATGAAACTTTTGTTATGTTATTATAAAATCTTAGGGAAAAGGAGTTAAGTTAATTATTTTAAAAGATATCACGCCTAACGCCTCATATAATTGGGTCCTGAAGTTAATTATTTAAACAATATAATAATTCACACAGTAGTGAGCGTTTTAATATTTTTAAGGTTTATGTTTTTTTGTTTATGTATAGAATTTTATAAGTGCCTGGCAGGAACTGACAGTAGCGGTGGCTAGTAGTACCTGCCATCGGCCAATCTGGAGGGGGGAGGGAGGGGGGATGGGGGGGGGAGGGGGGATGGGGGGGGGGGGGGGATTTTCTAGCTCCGCCAGCCGCTATACTACTGTAATTGCAAGTCTGCTTCATCCAATATTCCATACAGATTCCTAATATTTACCCGTGTTATCTGTTAGAAGTAAATAATTATAACATTAATTTTGAACGAAAGGTTTAAATTTTGTGCTTGTATTGATAATAGTTAATTAATTTGTGTTTACTGTAGGTCATTAATTAATTTGAATTTTAGTTTCCTAGCTAATGTTTTTTTTAGATTTGCTTTGTTTTATGTCGGTGTCTATTGAGTTCCATAAAAGGCACTCTTCAAATTTTCACGAAATGTTTGATTTTTAGATTTACCCTATTTCCAAGTTTAGCTAGTAAATTCCGGCTGCATGGTTTACTGTAATTAGGATTCTAGGTAAAAACAAAACCATTGAATTTTTATTTCGTGTTCTAGAATTGTTGTAATTTTATTGCATTAGTGTGTATTTTGCGATGCCCTGTGGTATTTTTCATAACAACAGTGGCACGGTAAAGCATAAGAGACTTGTGTAACCCTTATGTGCTGTACCGTATCACCACCATATTTGAATGTTTGACTCTTTCTGTGTTCTGTCGAGTACTACTGTACTGTATACAATTTATAAAATTGGTTTACAATTTCTAGAGTTGCTAAATATGTGTTCTCCAATTTCTAGAATTGTTGAAAAACAGCTCTAAAATCAATAAAAAAATGGCACCATGATATTTTAGAGAATTTTGTGTTTGTAATAGTTGGGTCCGAGGTATGAAGTAGTTTTTGCGTGACGTTGATCGAGTATTGTAATTATGTACAGATGATGTTTGTTGGAACAGTGATGTGATAAAAAATATCGTTTTTTATTGTTGTGGATTTCCCACATTAATTTGTATGTTTCGAGTCGGTGTAATAATTGGTCTGTAGGTAGTATATTTAAATGTCTCTAAAGTTGTGGTGCGAGTTTCCTGTTGTGACTGGAGGTAATTGCTCTAATTAGTTTGTTTATATTAATTTTAATCGGGTTATTGCGAACAGGTCTGCTAGTTCCCCAGATCACTATTCCGTACGTAAGATAAGGTTGTATCAGAGCATAGTAAAGTAATTTCAGTATATTTAACGGTAGGATTGATTTTGAAATTTTTTTAGAACATATACGCGCAGTGGTTATTCCAGGTAAGTTTGTTATCTATCCATATACATAAAAATTTAATTTGAGTTACTTTTTTGATTGGTAAGTTTTGCATATTGATATTATTATGTACGGTGGTGATTGCCGCTATTTTCCTTTTTTGATTTCTAATGAATATTAACTTTACTTTTCATTTCTATTCTCTTAAAATTTACTTTACATTTTATTTCTAATTAATATTTAATTTACTTTTCATTTCTGTTTTCTTAAAATTTACTTTACTTTTTATTCCTACTGTAATATTTCCTTTACTTTTCATTTCTATTCTCTTAAAATTTACTTTACTTTTGATTCCTATTGCATTAACTTTACTTTGCTTTTGATTCCTGTAGTATGGTAAACTTTACTTTCGATTTCTATTTAATATAGGCCTTGCAGTCTACATGTGACAGGCTGACTTCCAGACTGCTTTCATTTCAAAAGACAGTAGGCATAAGCGGTTATATGGTAGTATAATCAAACCGGTACACAACAAAGCAGTAAGCTAAAGACTGAATTTCATGAGTGACACCACTGTCAATACGGTGTCCAGTGAACGAAGACGTCTATAATTTCGCATATTGAAGGAACAGACATCTCGGAATCCATTACTGTAACCACAGCTCAAAGGCCACAGTCCTCTTCCAGCTCTGTGTCAGGAGCTTCAATGGCTCAATACACGATGATTTGCCCACCACCACTGGTCGTAATATAGTATCCCTAGAGCTTGCGGAGTAGGGAGTGGAGGGAGAAGGAATGAACCTCTCGGTTGGCAACCTCTCGGAGAAGGTACCGAATAAAAACCCCACTAGATTCATCTATTGATATACAGTAGTAAATAATACGGTTATCACAGTAATATTTGACAGTGAAAACAATGAGAATGTTCAACTTAAAAAATCAACGTTCCCATTTCACATGGCAGTTTAACCATTTCTGCTTAGTAAATAAACAAGGTGAAGTATGTATGTATGGCCGCAACTACTTCCTCTCTTACGAAAATACAGTACCATACTTCCGCATCAAAATACGTTTCATTTGTCTGTAAGCGCATGAAACCTCAGCGCCTGAATTGCGTCAATTATTTTATTTATGTTTGCAGGATCGATTTGCTTTTGGAAACCAAAATCAGAAATGCGGCGTTGGAGTGTGCGTTTCGAAATACATATATTATGTTTGTCTAGAAATAATGAGATCATTTCATTTTGAGTGATGAATGATTTAAATTTTTTTGCTTCAGTTGTTGTTCATGTTGCTGATCCACCATATTTATAGACTATTCAGTGATAACTACTGGTTATTGGTTAGGTTATGCCTACTGACTTGAAATGAAAGCAGCCTAGCAGTCAGCCTGTCACATGTAGATTGCTAGGCCTATATTAAATATAAATCGAAAGTAAAGTTTACCATACTACAGGGTGACAGGAATCAAAAGCAAAGTAAAGTTAATACAACAGGAATCAAAAGTAAACTAAATTTTAAGAAAACAGAAATAAAAAGTAAAGTAAATATTAATTTAGAAATAAAAAGTAAAGTAAATTTTAAGAGAATAGATGTAAAAGCTTCTGTGGGATGTAACTGGCCCTTCACCCCGCAACCCAGTTTTTCCCCCATACGCTAAAATACTCTGAAACCTACTGTAAAGGTTTTTCTGGGATATGACTGATTTGTTTTCTTTGCTAACCAGTTCCCCCCTCCAAGGCGTTGGAATCCTTTAGGAGGGATCTGAGCTGTTCGATTGGACAGCCGGCTTGGGA